>WBNH01004368.1:807896-1063032 GCA_013401255.1 Urocolius indicus
TGGTGTGTATGTGGAGAGCGTTCGTTTAGTTTCCCTTTTTCATTTCCTTTGCTGGAATACTGGTTTGGAACATCAGAAGACAAAAAGGATTTCACATTGCGGCGGCGGCCGCTCGTCCCGGGCAGCGCTCGGAGCGGCCGCGGCAGTGCGCGGGGTCACAGTGCCCCCTGCCGGCAGCTCTGCGGCTGGGAGCCGGGCTGCGGAGCGAGGGGAGGGGGCACAGCGACGACTCTAACTTCAAATGGTTACAAAAAAACCCCAAACACTTTTTCCCCTTAAACCCGCGTTAAGTTGAGGTATGACCTTAGCTGCTTCCAAAAGAATTTCGTCTTCTACAGGTCTAGATTTGCTCGTGTGCACACGGAGAATCACCACAGCGATAAACTGGGGTGGCTTTCGGAGAGTTTTCATCATTGTTAACAAGCTTCCCACAAACACTTTTAAACTCCTGTGTTTAATGGTGTCACAAGCAGGGAAAAGTGTTCACCAAGTAATGTCTATCCCATTTGTACGTACAGTTGATTTTTAAATGTACTGAGTAAAAAAACCTGGTAGTCACACACTGATCGAACTGCCTCTATTACATGGCTGCCGAGTTCGGTTTGGTTTGGTTTCAAAGGAAATTTAGTTCCTTATTCGTATAATAAATACATCTAAAGTACAGTAAACTAAATGAAGCAATAAACTGGATCCTTAAAGACATAGCTCAGTATCTTGGAGAGTGCAAACCAGAAAACTAAATATTTTTAAGACGTGAAGATCTGTTGATCTCAAGTCTTTTGTCTATCTGATAAAAATAGCTTTACAGGCAGAAATATTTCATTATGTTTTAACACATTAAAGTGTATTATTAATCACAAATTGGGGGCAATATATCCCGTAATTTTTGGTGTTATTTAATTTCACTGTTATCGCCTTCATTATTTTTCTTCCTTCCCAAACCATTCTCTTGGGAGAAAGGAGATAGAAGTTCACTGCAGCAGGAAATATGACTGTTTATGTTTCAGATTGCTAGTACACATATATATTCTTTTAAAAGGTAAAGAGAATACTAGACTCAATAATTAAGTCAGATATTTCATGTGGTTTTGATATTTATGATGATTTTTCCCTCCTACGTATAAACTTACAGAAAAATTTAAAATCTAATAGTTTTGGTTTGTATTTCAAAATGCTTCTATCAAGTGTACCAAACTAATCTGCATAATAATCACCATAATAAATTAGAGTCTTAGAGTGGGCACCTGTACAAATACTGTACATCCTTGGTACTGTCACACTATGTAGGACAGCTCACTGCAAAACATCAACTTCCACTTACAGTAATGCTTTTTAAAGAATCTGTAGAGCCTTAAACACGGTTTAATATAGAATTAGTGGAGGTGTTTGCCTTACATTTTTTGGTTTTTGGATAGCTTGCAAAAGACATGCACATGTGAAAGCATTTCAAATTCTGTTGACAAAATTGTAAAGTAGAAAACCCCAACTATGTCAGATAAAAGCCACTACAATTTGTCAGTCACGTAGGTATGCATATACACAAACATTAATCGTCTTGAGACTACGAGCTGCATTTTTCTTTCACACCAAACAAGGCATAAGCATTCTGTCCTTCAGCTCTTACACACTCAAGACCTTTATTTCTTGCCCACATCTTCCAACCTGACTCCAGCAGCATCTGGATCTAACCTAAGCTCTCTGATCCAGTCAAGAGACAGCAGATCTTACTCAGCTCAGATTCACTCTTTCATACCATCTGACTGTGCAACTTTCAAATAAGTTCTGTACTAAAATCTACCATGAGACAAGAAACTGACTGACTCTAAATCAAGTACAAGCAGACTAAAACACTGAACCCTAGGAATCATTTCTAAACAACATCTTCAGCGTGTGTGTGAAAGAAAGAACCTGCTCCACTAGGAGGAGGAATTCTTTTCTCTCCAACAGTCATTTAAGTACTGGTTGGAAGTGACAAACTGAAGTAGCTTTATGAAACATGGCTGGAAATATATAAGAGGAGATTTTTCTAAGAAGTCTTTCTCAAATGCTCCAATAGTCAATACTCTGGCTGCACAGATAAATGGCATTTCTACATATTACAACATTCTGTAAAATATATTTACCTGCTTTTTTAAGGAAATTAAAGAAAATTTTTTAAGGTTGGGGCACACATCAACAAAAGCCAGGAAATGTAGCATTAGGACTAACACTGTGTTCTTCCCACTCTCGTTATTGTGCTTTTTCCCCACAAAACTTACTTACAATAGTGTGAGCCAAGTAGAGAATATCAGCCTTAACTTACATTTCCTGGCTTCTTCCAGCTGGTGTCCAAAACCTTATTGTTGTTTAGGCATAATTGATTTCTTTTGTATTTCAAGTTTGTGCAGTGCACGCATAAACACAGAATGTATCCAATTACAAAGCAAGTCAAAGAATGAACTAGCAACATCTTGATGTGTTAAAAAAGAAAAAAAAAAAAGTCAAATTGTGGTTTTATTTCTAACTTAAGAATTTGGAAATAACTACCAGGAATAGCTACCAAAGAGAAACAAACCATTCTCGGTCATTAATGCTACACAATGCCTTGCACTGTTTAACATCACGTAGCATTTTGAATTACATTATTTACCAAGGACACAAACACGATGCTAAAAAATTCTCTAAAGATTTTCACACGAGTACAGTCGGTGAAACATCCAGGTACATTAGAAACAGTTTGTGCAAAAGAAAGCAAGCGACAATTGGGGGGGGTGGAAATGGACAGTTTGAATGTTCCTACCATTAGTTTAGTGCTTAATGCTTCAATAATACTGAGTGATGAAAGACTGAACATACAGGTTTTCTCCACGTTGATCTCTGCAAGTTCTTTTGCATATTTTCTTCAGCAAAATGTTTAAACTTTAACTATATTTTAGCATTTGAAGAGTGATATATGTGCAAGTAAAACTTCCCAGTGTGTACATAGTTATTCATTAAAACAAGCTTTATGGCACTTACAGTTTATTTCTGCATTTTTAGGATGCATGCGAAAAGCTTTTGGGTTGATTTTTTTTTAAATGCAGTTCAGTTGGATTTCATTGAACACGTTGAACACCTTGACATTTTAGGTACTTTAATAGGAGGTTTCTTAGTTACAAAAATGAAGTTCTTGAAAGAGAGATTGGGGGGGTAAATCCTTTTAGAAAAAGGCTGGTGGGATGGGGGGGGTGGGGGGCAGTATGGGTAAAAAGACTTTATTTTCTAAAGCTCAAATTCCAAAGGAGGAAGACTGGGAGAAATAGGAACTGAAACTAATTTACCTGCATTCCTTTGTCACTGCTTGGCCCTTGACTAGTAAATGATTCCTTTCACTAGCCAATAAAACAAAATCAAAAGCAGGCTTAGGGAGCAGAGGGGGAAGGGGGGCAATAGAGTAGAAGAGAGAATCAACTTCAACTTTGACAAAAAAGAAAAAAAGGGAAGAAAGCAAACTCACTGCTCCTGCTTTCAGAAGCTCTCAGGAGCTGTATGCCTGACTCCTTCTGCTAACTTCCCAGCATTAGCACAGCACAAAGGCATTCTCTACCTGTTTTCTTGCAGCACTAGCTAAGGTTATTCCATTGTTCCCCATGACAGATGCAGTTGCTTTTGTCTCCTCTTAATGCTGGTCCCAGAGTCCTGCCAATTTCGGTACAGTGGAAGGCCTATACAACTGCTTCAGAGGTGAGCAGTATCCAAGAACATGTTTGCTCTGCACCACCTGGGTGCCAACTGGGTATGTCAGAGATCTGGTAAATGTTTGTTCAAAACAGTGCTGTATAGCAACATGATAGAAGCATTCAAGAACTTTGAAGAAGATGAGAGGCTGGTATTGTTGGACACTGTGCAAACACACATAGTGGTAACTTCTGCTCCTACAGCTCTTAACGTTCTAGAGAAGCAAGACAGAGGTTCAGAGAAGGATGCAGGATGTTTTGACAGGGTCAGATTAACAAAAGTGCCCACATGTTCCAGGCATGCAGAAGACTACTCAGAACTCTGAGCTTCACTTTTACTCTATTAATAATGTTTAATAAATAATGCTTGTTAGTAAAGAGATAAGTCTTCAAAACCAGAAAACTGAAAGTGCATTAGTGACATTCTTTGTTCTTGAAACACCTACATCATATTTTGAGCATCCCAGAAGCTTCCTTAGAACACAATAGATGACATTTTTCAGAATTGGATTTTTTTCTTTTTCCATGCCTCTCCTGACTGGAAAGAACAGCTGGGCAGCAGTCAGATACACAAGCAGATATGTCAATGCCTAGAGATCATAATTTGCCAAAACCACCAAATGCAGGTCTCTTAGATACACACATCTCGAGTGGTAGTAGAGATACCAAATAAAAATCACGAGGTACATTCACAATGGAAATCAAGACTAAGACAGTGTCCTGGTTTCAGCTGGAATAAAGTTAAGTTTCTTCCTAGCAGCTGTTATAATGCTGTGTTTTGGACTTAGGATGAGAAAACAATGTTAATAACATACTGTTGTTCTTGACAAGAATCTGGGAGGGGACACAGCAAAGATGGCCAACCCAAACGAGACAAAGGGGTTTTGAGACCCTGTGAAGTCACATCCAGTACAGAAACTAGGGGAAGGTGGCCAGGGAATGCCATGGCTTGGGGATTGGATGGGCATCAGTCAGCATGTGGTGAGCAACTGTACTGTTCATCACTTGTTTTGTGTATTCTATTATTATTCCCTTTTCTATTCTATTAAGCTGTTTTTATCTGAACTCACGAGTTTTACCTCCCCACCCTCCTCCAATTCCTGCCTCATCCCACTGAGAGGGAAAAGTATGCAAGCATCTGTGTAGTGCTTAATTCCTGACTAAGCTTAAAACAGGACAGATAGGTAGCTCTAGATTTCTCAAGAGTAGGCTCATTTAAAAGTCTGTATTTTACTTTTCAGGCATTATCAGTTTGTGGAGAAAGGGCTCGGGGACCATGATTCACCCTTGTCATCCAGAAGTAAAGATGATCAAGTGCTCTAGCACCCTACACTTGTGCTGCTTGATCAATAATCCCAGTACTCTGCATAGCAGCAAAGCTAGAATCATGAGGACTGTGAACTACACAAAGATATGTGGTAAATATGTGGAAATTTGATCAGATTTTACTGAGATACTCGCCTGAAACACTCTCCATTTGTCTGTGGTTATCTCTTCAATAAAGACAGTAGGACAGACAAATGCTTACCAACATTCTTCCTGCCTGATTATGTTATTGGGCTGTGTCCAAATGACATATATTCATCCCTTTTGTAGGAGAAAACAACAGCAATATAAGCACAGCCATGCTGTGGTGTTATCTATATGTGTACTGTAAAAGACATAGGCCTATCTCGGGACTGATTAACTTCATGCCCACGTGAGAGGAAAAGTTGCCTCAGGAGAGTGTGCCAGTTGTTCTAGCTATGGTCAATCAGCACAATCTTTCACCCTTCCTCCTTAGGGAAATGCTGCCCCAAGAAATGGGTTCAGCACTCAATCAGCAGGTTAAGCAAGCATGCTTTCCCTTTCAACTTTCAGTCACAGGGAATAGTCAAGATTCTCATTAAAAACACTCTTTGGAGTTTCATACAAAGTACAATAAATGTATCCCTACTGGGCAGATACTATAACATATACAAGAAAGAATTCTAAGATTTAAAAACTTCCCCTTTTGTAGTATGCACATACACATACATATATATACACCAGCTTCTATGGTCCATGTTTACCAAATACTCAAGAAACACAATCATAAACATAGATGTAGTCTAGCATGTCTTGCTAGGATGTTTAATATGGAGAAATAAGTACACTTATTATCAGTATGACAGAATATTTCAGGAGCTCCAAATGAGATAAAATGAGAGCACTGTGCTGGTAAGATGCAATGTTCAGTAATAAAGGGTTCAATTTACATTGTTCATTACATGATAATGAAGTACAGTCAGAAAACTAAAATGCCTTGGTCTAGCTAGTCTCTGCATTCTTACAATCCCATGCTGCTCCACACCATTACACGCTGATGATGTGAACAAAAACACACCAGCAGACCGTTAGCAGCTAATATGTCCTCAAAGATTCCTATACACCAAAAGAGCTTCACAGTATAGGGAAAGAGCTTTAAAGGCTCCATGTCTTCCAAAAAGGAACACAGAGAGTTTAATGTAACACAAATCTAATTAGCATGAAAGAGTTATCTGTCATTTCATCTGAATGACCAGGCATTGCTTTGGAAACTATGCCTATTCCAGTGCTTGAAGAACCAAGAGTAAAGAAGGTATTTGTCCCATGCTGTATATGGAGAAGGTGGCCAGGCAGGATTAGATATCCTAAGGCTCAAACTTGCATCCATTCCTTCAGACCTGCTGATACACAACCACCATGCTAGTGTGTGTATGTGTGTGTGTGCTGCCACCTTCTTCCATTACTTTCCTTCTCCTGTGCCTATACTTTAGAGTCAAAGCTAATCTACAGAGCATAAAGAATTTCACAGAGCAACTATAAACTTAAGATATTGCTTTTCCACGTTCTTTGTTTCAATGACTTTTCTTTTTAAATGAGGAGTCCCTTACTGTTGTGGGGATTCTCGTGTGTGTACAGATTCTAGAAGCAAGCACAAAGTGCTAACAAAAGTCACAGGCGATACCGCTCAAGTCCCCGTTCTATTTTCTCAGTTCCTCCAAGGACTCTGAATGCAGTGCAGGTAGCATTGTCTTGATTCTTCTTTAATCTAACTTGTGACTAGAACCTTTTAAAAATCAGTCTGACAGCTATCCAGCCCACATTGATTTTCAGTATTTCACTCTTTGTGGCTTATTTGCAAAATCCTGGCACACACGTTCTAAGGAATCTTTCATGCTTGGGAAAGCAACTTTCCCTGAAACCCAAGGGACAGCATAGATGGGGAAGTATACTGCCTGGACTTTCCACCTAGAACTGGAGACAGACATCATGAGTCAGCAAGCTCTGTTGCTCAATTACTCAAACATTAAACAGGATCAATTACTCAAACATTAGACAAGATCAATGTTAGTGATATAAGTCATAATTACCAAAAGGTATAAAATCTAATAAAAAAATACCAGAGACTGCACAGTGAAGCCTATATGCAGATTTATTCTGAAATGGACAATGACTATCTGCCAGATCATACATCTGTGGCCACTGAGATCTCAAATCTGCATAGTAGCAGCTCTGGATTGGTGACTACCTCAGTCAAATCCCACTAAAGGAAGGCTACATCCCAGAAGCTCCATCCTGAGAATGGACTTGAAGTATTTCTGCGTGGAATTTCAGAGACTTTCTGTTCCCCGGCATGTGTCTCAACCATCTGCCCACTCAAATGAAGTCTAAGAATGCTCCTAATGAAAAAAAAGCAATTGTTGAAGGAAGGTAAAATGGAAGGAAACACGTGGAAGATAAAGTATCACATCTCTTTCTGCTGGCTTGGAGAAGTACATCACAGAAGTTTTAGCTTTTCAGTACAGATCATGGAATCCTAGAATCATAGAATGGTAGGGGTTGGATGGGAACAAGTGTATTTTTCCCTTCTGCCAGAAGAACTTGATCAGACGTATGCATATGTCAAATACTCGGACACATTTGGAGGAAGGGTAAAGGCAAAGTAAAATTACCTCTTAAAAGCAAATGAAATGTGTAGAAATCTATGGTGTCTGTAATCCTACCTGAGAGTAAGTGTTAGAAGATAGGTTTAAATTAAAGTCACCAAGCCCACAGTAGAGCTGGACAATGGGAACATGGACAGCTAGAAGAACTGGAGAGAAGTCATGAAAAAACAGTGAAAATGCTGGGAAAATCTTAAAATTAAAGAAAATGTCAACAGACGGATTACACAAGGAATAAAGTGAGCCTAAAATTGTTACTGAAAATAAATTACTCTAAACAAGAAAGCATTAGCCATAGAACTAAATTCACTCCCAGGCTGAGATGGCACCGTACCAAACATGGTAGGAGCATATACGAAGTCATGGTCCCCATCCTGAAGTATTTGCATTTCAGACAGTGATAGGAATTCCCAAACACTGAATAGCTGGGATGTTCTATGGTCTGTTTGCAGACAAGCCATGAATAAAAGAGGGATAGAGGAAATTAAATTCATCAGGAGAAAATATGTACCATTGCTTACACTAGCAGATCTCTACAAAGAACTGGGGGGGGTTTGTCCAAATGTGCCACTGATCACTTACTAATATTTTTAACAATCTGATTGTACAAACATATAGTGGTTTCTGTGCTCTTGGATACAAATTGGTAGGGTGGAGATAGTCATTCATCAAGTCTAGCTGTAGGAACTTCAGCATATTTAAGGCCTCTAATTTTTCCCACTGAACTCGGCAAAGTTTTTAAGACTAGCAAATTACAATGATATTTTGTTTTATGAAATAATCTTCCTTGCTCTCCCTAATCTCTTTGTCTCCACAGAGTCTATAATTTAATGGAGTAGCATGCTTCAAGATATTGCCAAGGCCATTATCTCTAGTTGTGTTAATAAACTTGCCTCCAAGACACGCCCATATTAACATTACCACATCCACATACTGTAAGATCCATTTCACATTGAAGACACACAAAATGCCTTAGCCCCTACAGGCAATGTTTCAAAGTATTATGCAAAAGCAGAAATAGGTAGGGCATGGCAAACATAGACATACACACGTGCAAAAAAACACTCAAATACACAAGAAAGCAGGCTGTGCAACCCATTTGCCAAGCTGTAAGTTTCCTCAAGCAAACAAGTGAACAGGAAACTCCTCAAACAAGCCAGAGCTGGCCACACAAAAAGTGAAACCCCTCCCTTCAGTTGTTACATTGATAATGGGGCAATCCCTGGCCAGAGGGCTTGAGGAATAGGAAGGCAGTAACAGAAGATTTCAAGATCCAGCTCCTGGAATACCATATTGAAAAACTGCCTGCCGGAGCACAGAAAAAATACTCATCTCCAGTAGCTTCCTCCTGCAGTAGATACCTTGACCTAAAAGCATAAAATAAAAGCCTCTGTGAGATCAAGCCTTCTCCAAAACAGTATAGAACTGCTTTGTCAGTCACTTGTAATTTGCCTAATGAATACATACAGGCACAGCAGGTTAATGTCCACATAGACATATTCATCTTGAAAGGGCAGGGAACTAAACAGTGAGCACCTCTGTCTTCCTAGGTAGCCAGCCCGCTTGCCACAAACCTACTTTCTAGGTACTGCAGTAAGAGTAGGCGAGGTTGGTGAACTGTCATCAGACCTTCAAGGGGAAAACACCATTGATTTCTGCCATGTACCTTTGGTCCAGGCTGCAGTTGCTCTTATTGACTGAAAACATTACAGATGCAAAATGTTTCTGTTTGATCAACCTTATACTTTCTAGCAGTCATATATCCTACTCTACTCTCTTCATAGATGTCTGCATTAAGCCAGCCTTGCCTTTAGCTAAGAGCAGGCT
Organism: Urocolius indicus; assembly: GCA_013401255.1. Classification (NCBI taxonomy): domain Eukaryota; kingdom Metazoa; phylum Chordata; class Aves; order Coliiformes; family Coliidae; genus Urocolius; species Urocolius indicus. The sequence goes on from WBNH01004368.1 coordinate 817,366, forward strand.
GATTTGCAAACACTCGAGATCTTGTAGCTTCTGTCCTTGTCCTTCTGCTAATGAGGTTTGTTCCCCTTGCTGGCTTTTAACACGTCCACTAATTCACACCAGGACACTTCACCTCCTTTTTAATGCTTTGTGCAGTGTCTAGTCTGTTAGACCAACACAAAAGGCAACGATGATTTTCCCCAACTTCTCAATGCTTCCTTCAAACCACTCTCTTTTGCCATTGGAGCAGAGCCCTGCAACACAGTGCAATAGCAGTAAAAAACCAGTAATCATATATTTTTTCACACATACAGCATATAATTTAGTGATGACGATTACCTCTCAGTCATTTAATATCTGACTCCTTCCTCCTTTTTGCCTCTGGCCATTTTGTCTCTGCATTCTTTAGTATCTCTATACCCATTCCACCCTCAGCTTCCCTGCAGACAGTGTCCAAGACAGAACAGTTGGTACTTGAAACACCTGCCTGCTAACAACTACGGAAAGAAAAAAAGAAGGTTCCATGAATATTTAGTCAGACACTGCACAGAAAGATGTGCAGTTATTAACTTCTCTCCTTGAACTGTATAAAAGATAACACCTGCTTTATTATTAATGCATGGATCCCACTCCATCATGTGCCACGCTGCCCACCCTGGCCCCATTTTACCCCAGGATGGAAAGAACAGAGTCACAGATACTTTACTTTCTCTCAATAATTCTCAGAAATTGTTCTCTCTAGACCCTAGAGAGCTGGGTCAAGGCACCATATTTGAACAACCAAGGTTTGGTCTTAGTTTTCATGTGGAGAAGGAAGTACCTTCCATGCTTTGCCATTTCCAGGCCTTTCTTTGAAAATCCTTTCTTTTCTTTAAACAACAAGGGGTAGCAGTCAAGTGAAAGCAAAGGCTACTTGATCCATTGTTTGGCCCTCAGCCAGGCTCTGCTGGTCCCGCTTTCCCTCTCAACCACCCGTTTTCCTATCGTTCCTGTAATTTGGGGAGATTAAGATGTATAGCCTGTAAATTGGCTAAACTTTTCCAGGCTGCTTTAATGAGACTTTATATAATAGGGTTGGCTTTTTTTTTTCTTTTTTAATATTTTCCTTAACGTGACCCATATGGAAATAAAAAGATGTATTTTTTAATGTATGCTAGATTATGGCCGACGTTTTCCTCAAATTAAAATCCATGCTTCAGCAGCAGCATACATTTTCAATGATGTCAAATATATTTTTTCAGCCAGCTGGCTGGGGTCACTCTTATAACTCAAAGTTTAAGTGTGCTGGATAATCAGTAGAACATGTGAGTCTCTGTAGGGCACTGTGGTTGCCTCAGCAGAGCAGCAGTGCCTGCTAGGAAGCACACAGGACCTATTCTACTCTGAAGCACTCATGGCAGGAGATATGGGTATAGGACAGTGCTAAAGCTATGCCTCTGAATGACTTGACAGCCACATGTTTCACAGCAAGAACCATGTGGCACTAGCTTATGTCAACATCAAGCTCTTCCAGAAGAGATCATCAGAAATGCAACAGACTAAGACTAAGCCAAAACCACCAGACACTTCCCTGTTGATAGATGCTTTTTGACTAATTCCACAGCTAGCACAGGAACACAATGATAGCTTAGGATGGAAAACTAAGACCTTGCCTAAAAGTTGCATGAGAATATTGGTACTGGATAGGTATAGAGACAGTTAGTCCAGAAACTCTTAATAGGGATGCACTTAAGTAAAAAAAAAAAACCAAACTGAAGCAACCAACCAACAGTCAATTTGCTTACATAGTTTATCTTGAGGAGGAGGAAATCTTCATAAGCTATATTGACAAACAGTTCTTTTAAAATAGAAGCTATGGCTCCACTCTGAAGATTCAGTCGTACAATTCTATTAAGTTATTTATAGCAGCATATCCTGTATAGGTAATGCATAAATACCCACCCAAACTTCATTTACAGTTGAAATGGTAGTTAATTTAGATATAAGGGATGATGTTACTTCAACTAGGATTCAAAAAGGTTATTTGATATGAGTGGCTTCTCCTATAAGTACATTTTTCAGTCACACCTGGCCTGTCCAACCCCTCCATCTTCTCATCAGTACCCTGCTTCCCTCATCTGTCTCACACTGTTTAATGTTTCATCACATTAAATATTCATTTTTAGCCTAGGTCTCACTGACATGAAGTCTCTTGGAACCTCGCTTTATCGCCGTTCAACCCTACAAATAATGGAAACGCTAGTAAACAACTGTGCTAAAAACAATTATGACTGTGTATATTCATAGGTTTTCTGGCCAAGTCAATCCTACTTCACTGAACGAAGTGAATATGTGCCACCAAAGGCTCTAATCCTTAAGTAAATTTGTCCCAGGATGCAGAAGACACAGGGAAGAATCTCTGAGCAGATGACATGACCCAAAAGGTATGGATTTGCTTAATACATTTCAAAGAGAAATAACATTTTAATGAAAGTTGTCCTCCTTTATAGGCAAAAATAAACATAATATTGGAATACAGACATTGGAAAACAACAAATTTTCTGTTCCTCACTGAGTGAGAAAATCCAAGCAGTTCAAGGCAGGCTGTTCGCTATTTCAGCAGGTTTTTGCATGACAGGGAAAAATCCCAAGTATGATCTGGGGGTTTCTGCTGATTGTTGCCACAATCTGATTAACCCTGTACAGAGAGAATATGGGATCATCCTCAGCTAGGAGATGAGATATCATGCCCTATCAGTGAGCTACCACATGACCGTCACAGGCTGCCAAAGACAGATCTTGAAGCCAGAAACAGTGCATTAACTTTACTGTTCCATCACTGCCTGCTGGGGATGAACAAGGATGATTAATTCCAAAGAGCAAACCCAGCTTCACAGTTTTCTCCTAAGCTCACTCCTGGCTTATTGAGTGAGCCAAATAATTTTGTTACCATGAAGCAGAAAGAGAGCTTGGTTGCTCTTCCTGTTGGGTGGCCTTGAGTGGAATTCTTCCTGATCTACATCGGCATGAGCAAGGCAACAATTAAGACAAACTGAGAAGAGAAAAATAGAATCAAGATGATTTATCATAAAACAGTTTTGTAGCACTAAAATCAGCGTAATTGAAGCATTTCCCTGAAAATGTGAAAATTCTCCATGGGATTCTCATTGTTCTGAAATGTATTCTCATACATTTCACTCTAGACTTTGCATTTAATTAACTCATTGTCCACTGATCAGTGATACCGATTCAGTGATTCAGTGCAGCAGCATATGATCATCAAAAAGATTTACAGGTTCTCTCTTGAGAAGTTAAAAAAGTCTTTAATCTGGCATGGTAGGCATCACTACTGTTGATCCTAGGAAGAGATAAAGGTGCTGTGCAGTGCCTGAACCAGGGGATATATTTAGAATATTGTGGTTTAGAACATTTGGTTTTTTGTCTGACGTTTGAAACATGAAATTCCTATAAAAATGCTACCAACAGAACTGTTTGAAAGCATGCTGATATTTAGTGTCCCAGTCACTTGTCTGGGTAAGCTGATGTTGAGCAGAGAGGATGATTAAGAAGAGGCTTCTATGTGAAGTGTTCAAGGGGAACAGAAATGCAAAGTAGTTGCCTTTGGAAACAGTTGAGATACCTAGTTCTTGAGGTCCAAAAGATGACATATGCATTACATGCTACTGTCCTGTTTGATGTGTCAGTACTTGCAAATATTTTTGAAATACGTCAATTATATTAATTACATTATGAACTGCTCTCAACTTTATCAAACAAGCCCCCAAAGCTGCCTATACACAACAGCACAATAATACTATCTATCAGTTGAACTATGAATGTTTTGCTAACTTACCTATATAGGATTAACCCTTAGACTTCATCTGTGGGAGGATTTGTTGCAAAGAACAACTTCACACATTCATTTTTTGTGTCATAATATAAAATCATTGTACTTTGCTGAATCAATTTTGTCACATGCTGCCACAGAGCAGAGAGGCTGATTTCTGAAACCTCTTCAGCTGTGAGTTGTTCTCTTTGAATTAGAAGGAATTGCGTAACATTCAGGAGGCTGATTTCAACCTTTGTTCACAGAAAGAGCCTTCTGAACCAGTTAAGGGGAAAAGAGATGAGCTAGGAACTGGAACAGAATACAGTGAATTGTATTGTCAACATATCTGCTCTTGCAGTTATCCAGTTGTCTACAGATGTTACATATTTCTGCACATTTTCAATGCCAAATACAATGCAGTACTTATACACTATGCTTCCCGGGTCCTGTTCCTTCTTTTAATATGCACAGTAACACTTTCCTTAATGAATTCATTGAAATTAAACAGTTTTCAGTGACAGAGAAGGGTTATATCTTCACAATCAGGCCCCTAACAAAATGTGGGAATGTGCAAGAGCAACCTTCATTCAAAATCTGAGGAGAGCATTAATTTTTTTTTTTTCCTTTTGATTATCAAAATTTTCACACTGTATAGTAGTAACAAAGGCATTAAATTGTCAGGTAAATCTCCTCATTCCATAGCTAAAAACAACAAACCTCTTTAGAACATTAAAAAAATATTCCAGACTATTTTTCTCAAATCATTTGTAGTTGTTCTGTCTATTGGATTCATCTGGGAATCAAGGGATGAAACGGAATTAAAAACCAGAGTGGTAGCTCTAAATTGACCAACACCCAATATACCAGAAATCTCATAACAATAAAGAGAGTTCCAGAAAACGTTCTCAATCAAACACCTAGAGAACTATCCAAAGCTATCCAAGTAGAACAGAGAGATGGGTAAATACAGTGAGGGACACAGGTTTTAAAAGGATTCTGGAGATGCTGAACAGAATAAATCTTCAGTGGGCAACAGAAAAAAAGATCCAAAAGTTACTGGATTTGCCAGAAGCACCAAGTTCTTCACCCTCACACTGAAGAAGTTTTTCCTTATATTTCTTTGGAACCTCTTATGTTCTGGCTTGTACCCATTGCCCCTTGGAAGACTTTTGAATACATGGCCATAGGGATCATGTACAATGTCCTTTCAGGTTGCTTAGTCAGTGGAGTGACCTGGAACCTCATGTGCTCTCTGATACAGCCATACAGCCAGGCACAAGTAACCTTCAGTCTACCTGTCATGAAAACCAACATGAAAGAGCAAGCAGCATGGGCTCATGCCACCTCCCAGTCCTTTCAGTGTACAACAACTGCTGCAGGGTTCTTTCTAGCAGAATGCCATCTTGTTTTCCCAGTGTAGGGACCTGCAGTGTTACTGCAAAATTATTTCAAATGGTCATCCAACTCTAGTAAGTGTTTTTCATGGCATTGATTGATTCTACTGAAGCCCAAAGGGAAACCTGTATTTTCTAGTGTTTGTTATGGCACTTCAAGAATAAAAATAGCTCTATCCAGACTAAAGAAGGCTAAATTAAACAAACAAATATCCTTTCTATAGAGTAAGTGTTAAATGGCAGTAGAGGAACTGACAGCATAGTTTCTTTTGGATACAATGATGTCACAGCACACAGCTTTGGTCTGTTGACTGAGCAGATTTTGTATTCCCATGTATCTTATCATCAGCACTTTCAAAGCAGTTTTATCCTTTCGAGGAAGGGACGTGAGACTTGAAGGTTAGGTTTTTATTAGACCCAGCTGGTCCAAGGGACGTCATTTGTTCCTAAAGCTGGGGCTGGTCTTTCATATGAAACCGTTAGCGATGAGGTTGGACCACGGGCAAGGGGAATCACTTGAAATAGTTTCAACAGCTGGGGGTCAAATTATAGAGAAAAGCATAAAGAAGTAAAATTTATAATCTATAATTTGAAACCAAAATAAGAATGAGACAAGCTTATTTGAAGGACTGGAAGGAAAAGGATGTGATATATGGCCTGATACAGCCAAGCAAAATGAACACTACCATTGCACTATTACTTTGCAGACAATCCAAAAAAACCAAAAGGGCCCATTAAAACTGTCTCTGTGGAAATCTAATTAGGTCATACAAACAATCCCTGTTGTTAATAGGACCCTTTAACCATACAAGGACACCTTAAGAAGTCTGTAACAGATGTAGAAAATATTGTGATCCATGAAGGGAATAAGAAGTGAATGAGAGAGGAGTAACGTGAGGAACTGGCATGGGGAAAATCTATAACGAGAAGAATCAAAGGAGAGGAATGCATAAGAGTGAATTTCTTCCCTAGAGCTGACGTTGTATTATTATGCGGGACATAATCGGCATTGTTTGCATGAAGTTAAGGAAATAGAGGAGAGGAATGGGTCTGAAACAATGTATTTTAAGGTCAAAACATAAAGAGCGAGTCTTCCAAAGAAAAGTGTGAGAAAGAGCACATTAAAAGAATGAGCTTGCTTAGAGCAAGAGATTGATATCAGTGACTGCTGGTAATACCCTAATGAAAGAGATACACAGGAAACATCTATTTAAATTAAAATAGAATTATAAAGAGACAAGTGGGACCACTTCAAGACATGATGCAAAAAAGATGCCAAAAGTTTGTGGGTCCTCACATCTCTATACTTGCTGTCTTCTTTCCTTCCTGAGTTCTTAGGTGGCAAATAACTGTTTCCCACCTCTTACTTCCAATATGTCCCCGATCTCTCTAGCAGAGAACCCCACTCCTGTACTTACTATAATTAAACATCGAGTAATATTTCTATGAACATACCCTAGAATTTTGAAAGAATTATGGCCTTAATTATAGCAGGATACTCTGTAAGCCACTGAATGTTCAAGGTACTTAGCACTGTACCTACAGAGGCAGAAATTAATGTCTGAATGTTTGCAGAAAGCACACACTGAGGCTACAGTTATTCATAATGTACTCGGAATGTACTGTTCAGTAACGAGTCAGGGTACCGTACTCACATCACCCGAGTCCTATAACTAACTCACTTGGGGTAAATGTGCAGATGGGATATTCACAGCAGGCTAGTTACGAGCTGTATGAAATGAGGACTATTGCACACCAACATTTACAAGTAATAATGCATAGTTTGATATTTCAGAATGCCACAATCCACTTAAATAGTTCCGTACTATAAAGGTCCTAATTCAGTAGTCAAAGTCAGACGGAATCTTCCCACAGACTTTTAAGTGCCACTGAATGAGATGCCAAGAGTCAAACTATGAGAAAAAAACAACTTCAGGCACTTTTCCGTAACCATACGCATTTTAATCTAGTAATGCAAAAGGTCCTACAGCATTTTACGAGCAGTATTTAAGCTACTCAATAAGTATATGAGGAATTACATTGTCTTGTTTATTATGTGCTGAATAATTTCCTGAAGATTATCTAGGGAATCTGTAGTTCAGCCTGTAAATAACAGCCAACCCCTGTCTTTGACTCCCCATCAAGGAACACTGCAAGTATAGCTATCCTGGGGAAGGAGGTGACTTAGATGACCTGTTAGGATTCCTTTCTGCCCTGTTTTCTATAATTTTATACAATGTCCCACAAAATAACTCTTGAGACTCTCCACTGCTTGGATATGGCTCCAGACTTTTGTGGAACACAGTATAGAATCATAAAACCTTTCCAGCAGCAAGGTATAACTAGATAAACCATAGTGAAGTGACTGTCTGTACTTGTTACCTTAGAGAGGTTTTACCAGTATATTTTGTCTCAGAACCAAGAGCAAAGTTTGAATACTGCTAGTCTCAGGAGGAGGCCATGAATTTTAGAAACAGCTCTGAAAAAGGGCTCAGTACTGCTAGCTATCTGAAGCAGAAATTCTTCAAACTTTACTAGACCAGAATAGCAGACTATAGAGAAAATATCCTTATTACACATCACTTTATTCCCAAATCTATCATTTGTTATTGTATATGCAAAAGAAGCAGCCAAATATGCCTGGGAGTTCAGCTTGTCATGACTGAGCTGCACTTTACATCATAGAGATGGAATTTGTCTGTCCTTGCCTATTGCAATTAAAATTGCAAAAGTTAATTAACAGGGTTTAAAGAAAACTAAAAGAAAAGGACAAAAGTTAATTTTAAGTGTTTCTAGAAATGAAGCAATGTGTATGTGGATTATATACAGGCACCCTGTATATCAGCAGGTGCCACCACATATAGGAAACTACAGGCAGTGATTTGGTAGCAAACTCAGTGAGTTGATACGGTATTTTGCTTGCTCCTATGACATCATCATTGCTGGATGGCTCTTTGGAATAAATAACCTCTTCCACATGTCCCTAAGCACAGAGCTCCCAAAATAAATTTCAATTGCTGTAAGGCTCAAGGACGTCCTAAATCACCTTGGCTTAATAAGCAGCAGAAATAGAGGAGGAGGAGGAATCTAGGATTTGTTTTCATTATTCCACCAGAAATATTTCAGATGAAATAATTGTTAAATGCATCAGATACAACGCAGGGCAATCAGGAAATAAAAACATGAAGGCAGGAGAGATGTTTAAATCGGATTTAAATACTGAAAACCTGGCAGGACATAGTGCTGTAACTCATATATTGCCAGCCTTTACTTGAAGTCATGACATTGTTCAGGTCAGGTTGAAATTCCACAGCTGTAAAGAGCAGTGTGTCAGGCATCTTTGCAGAGGTCTATGTCAGGGATATTTTTTAGAACAGAGAGGAAGCTGAATGTGAAATTTCCCCAAAGAAAAAAAAAAGCTATAAAACTGTTTGAAAACCATAAAAGCATTTGCATTCTCATTTACAAACAGTAAGATTAATTCCATCTAGATAACCAGTGAAGGACGTGCAAATATAACTCCTATTCAGACCTAATCTATAATTATGGAGTATAATTGGCACCTTTATCTCTTGCCATCCCTCTGAACCAAGAAAAATTGAAGATAACCTGAACAGACATGTTATCGATGAATAATAGAGAAATGACAGTTTAACTACAAGTGTCCAGAGTAGTCTTCATTTTATTTTTGCATACAGCAGTCCCTTGGACTGAGGTGAAATCAAGTTCTTCCTAAAAGTAACACATGTAATACCGCAAAACCCAAAATCATTGATAGACATGTCAAAATCTCATTGTGGTGCTCTGTCACAATACAGATATGCCTAAATAGCAGCCTTTCAGGATTCTAGCTGCCTTTTGCAGAACAGCATTGCCTGAAAAACGACAGTTACCATTGTTCCTAGCTACATATATTCACCTCAGGTACCTGAAGGGCTACAGAATGAGAGAATCAGTGGCATAATAGTGTTTTGGAGGCCCTCATCAAGACTAGCCCGATACTTCATCTTCACATTCTGCGAGCTCTCAGCTTAGTTAGATCTGTATTATAAGGATCCCAAGTCACATCATACTATCACACTACACTTGAAATCACACATGCAGCAAGCCAAATCTTCACATTAAATCTGTTGAGGCAGAAACCTTGATAATCATTTCACAGAAGCAGAAGTATTAAAGACGCCCGAATTAAATCAGATGTTTGTAATCCTTATGTTCCACAATCCTTCCACAAACAGTGAGAGCCTTGTCTGGCAAATTCTAAGTATGCCATTCAAGACTGGTCTCAAGATTATTAGCACACGAAAAAAACTACATGCTTTTCCATAACAGCATGGTGCAGTGCCTGGTACATTGAAGCAACTGAGTTGGTGGATGACTGGTGTGCGCTCTCTGACCTCCCAAGAAGAACCGAAGTAATCTCTGACAAGCCTCGTCCTTCACACCCTGAAACCTTGCTATAAGCACTATTCCTCCAGACCGGTCAAGGCAGCAAGAGGAGGGCTGGGACAGAGGACAGCAAGCCCAGGGAAGTTTAGTTTAGCAGACTATAAATCCCCTTTCCCCTCCTCCCCTCTTTATTGCCTGTCTTTGGAAAACACAATCCGATATAAACCAGAGAGAGTGGAAGCAGGGCAATAAAACTGTACGGCAGGAGCACCGAGTGTCGCGGGGGTGTTATATTACTGGCATTCCAAGTGGCTGATGTCAGGTAGTGAGCAGTTGAGCCCACAACCTACCAGGGCAAAGAAACTTCCCAACTGTCCCCTGCAGCCCTGTGGCATCCCTTCTGCTCACGTCCAGTCTTGGCTGTTGCACCATTCATCTCTTCTGCCCTTTGCCACTCACAAGTCCTTGAATTATGGTTTGAAGGGCTCTGGGTTCAAAGCCATTCAAGTTGAGCACTCAGGCCTTTTTGGCTGCAGTATTCTGAGTCAAGATGTTCTTGAAATGCACAGTGAGTTGTCTGATCCCTGTGTCAAGAGATCAGCACTGCCACACAGATAAAGATCATCTCTTAATACTCACATGATTGGATTAACAAAATATAGGGATATTATTATTTATAAATTCACTTACATGAATGGAATTCCTTTTAGGTATGGCCAAGAGTTTCAAAACTGATTAGCAGTTTTAAGTGCCCTGTATGAGTGACGGTTTTCATAGTATGGGCTCCCAGCGCTTTCTGAAAACCAGGTCTCTGTAAGACACTGTAAACTGGACACTTAAAAGAGTTTCCAGCTGCCTTTGCCAATACTTGTTGTGAAAAATTGAAGAAAGGCTCTTAACCACAAGGAATGAGATATAAATATTGCTCAGAAACTCAGACCTACTTCCATTCATGGGAGCTTACACAAGTATGATTTCTTGGGGCTAGATTTTCTTTCTCTTCAATTGTCTTAAATCAGGTGTTTGATATAAAATTGCAAAGCTTGTATAATTGGTAGAGTAAAAGAAATCTCTCTGGAAAACAATTAATCCTGCTTTTTGTAAGATAGGCTTGCACAATCAAATTTAAGCCTGCCAAAGTCATCATGCCGTGACTCTTCTGTAACTAATCTTTTTCTCTCCTTTGTTGTTGTTATTGTTCAGAGTCCGTTTCAGTTGAATCAGTTTCCCGACTCAATTTGTTCCGCAGCTGTATGAATGCTTGCTGGCACTAGAGAGATGGCAAAACATGCAACTAGGGACAAGAGAATATGAGGTGAACTTTTCCGAGGACAGTCTCCTCGCATGTTGACTTAAAGCAATCATATAACAGCAACTGCAGAGATATGTACCAGGATGGCTTGATCATCTTCTAGGGCTGTTTATCTGATGAAGTGAATCTCATCATTATAACTATATTCCAGGTCCAAGGAGTACATAGCAGTAAGTTCACTGAAGTGGTAAACGCAGAATGTATATTCACAGAGCCCTATGCTCTAAGTTTTGCACTGTTTTATAGATGACATGTACTCTGAGGTAATTTCTGAGCACATCACAAAAAATGTCCAAATTAAGCTGTGAAGTTGACGAATTAAAGCATAGTAAATCCCTGTGTAGACACTCTTCCCGAGTATCAAAGAGGCCTTAATTCAGGTCAACCCAATTTATTTTGTATTGAAGTAAAACAAATCAAATAAAGGTCACTTTAATCCTAAATGAGAGTGCCTGTACAGGCGAGTGGAGGGCTTAACGCTATTCAGAATTTAATAGTATTTGATAGCAATTACTTAGAATAATCTCCTTTATGAGGTTTTTGGACACTCCCTTCAAATTTGGTAGTACTGTATAACTGTTTGTTAAATTATATGGAATAAAGATGACATTGAAGAGTTAACACTGTAAATTGAAGTTTACAGGGTTTTCTGTACATGAAATGTGGAGATTTTGAATGAGGGAGGAAGCAGGACAAGGAAATTTGATTATCTCACCATTATAGATAAGCCTTGCTCTCCATATAATTTGTTTCTACACATTTCTCCAAGATTGCATACTACTTTTTAAATCTGAGTTAAACTTCTGGGTTCAACTGAACACAGTACTATCAAGAGAAAAGTCTTCTAATGACTGAGTTTCCTGGTGTACATTTGAAAGGATGTTATCTACCAATTTAATTTATCTGGATATTTATTAAGCTCAATCTCATATTATTTTGTATGAATATTTTCAATCCTGTGATCCTAAAGTGACTTTTAAATCTCTCACTGCCCCTGAGAAAATTACATTAAGTGCTATTATCCCAATTTTACAGATAGGAAAGACACCATCCTAAGTGAATTGTATTGCCTAAGGTCCCACACAAGCAGGGAATGACTGCATGGAATAAAACTAATTCTTCTAAATCCCTGTCTTGTGATTCAGTCACAAGACTGTCCCTCTCTATTGTTTTATAACAAGCCTTCATTCCACTATCTGCCTTTCCAGAAATTCTGCTCTCAATACTGGCCTTTCTGTGGTAGCCACATTGTCTGGCGCTATCTATTAGCAAAGATGGAGAAGTTACTGGTCATATGGTTTAGGGCTGCTGTGGTGCTTCAATATGGTGGGCTTTTTCTGCTCTAATCCATTGTATTAGCTTCTGGCAATTCAAGCACCGTCTACTGAGTTGCTCAGGGTGAAAGGGCAATGCATTAAGCATAGCAGATTAATACACTGCAGTAAATCCCAGAACCAGCACTTTAAGGAGCCAGTAATATTTCACACATGATTGTTCTACCAATTGATTGCACCATCTTGTGAGTGCGTGTGTGTATGTGTATTTCTTTTACTCCATTTACGAGCTTTCCCAAGCTCCCCTGTTTAGTGGAGATTGCTGTATCCCACACTGGTTGCACTTTGATCAGGGAAATTCAATACCTGAGGTCTGGGCTTTATAGGAAAGCAAGGTCCAGATTAAGGGAATTAGCCACAGTATATCACAACTAATAAAAGAGTGATTGAGCCCCACCACAGTGCTGCCCCAGGGGACGGGAGGAAAAAGGAGGAGGGGCAGGTAGCAGAGAAGGGGGAGAAAGACTTGCAGATAAAGCCATGTCCATAATTAGAAATGAATAAACCTGCTATCACATCATGCCTCTGATGGTCCTAGTAATTAAAGCAAGACCTTTTAACAAAATATTTCACCTACAGCCTTTTATTTTTCCTTATATATGTAAAATTCCTTCCTCTTCTTCTGTGAACCTTGTCCATCCCCAGCTCTTCAGTGCAACTAAATTACAAGTTCTTCTTAAGAATTATGTGGAGAAATAAATCATATATTCCACCAATTCTTATGTCCACCTCACTCAATGATTAAATAAGTTTTTGCAGTAGGAGCTGCAGTTGACAAAAGCAGGACTGGGAGCTACCAACAGTGCCATTGCACAGATGTTAGGGTTGCTAAAAGGTAAGTTGGAACACAATTTTTGTGAATATATTTGTGAAGATTTTTATGATGAACAAAATCAAGATCATCAGCCTTTCTTTCTACATACTGAGATCTGGTTTGATTTTGAAAGCAGTATACAGCTTTCAAAACTGTTGCTAGACTAATTTTATCTGAAGGTTTTTCTAGTTGTATGCCAAGACACAGCATAGCATCTACATATCTAAACCTGGAGACAGCAGTAATTATTTTATAAACAGTGACTGAGGATAGAGTGATGATCACACTATCAGTGAGATTCAGACTGCTACATTACCACAATTATTCAGTTCCAAAAATATTTTGTACAAACTATGTTCACTTATCTATAAAAGCTTAATTTTCTTCACATTCCTATTTCCTTGTCTTTTTTTTCCATAATTCTAAATCCAGAGAAAATTTCCTTGACTTCAAGTCAATTTTTAAAGAGATTTTCTTGAACAAGGATGGGCAAAAAACAGTAGAAGAAACAGCACACGATCACTGTCTGGCATCTCTTTTCTCATAAAAATATCTGTGGATGAATACACTGTTATAGGTGCAGTTGTATGTGGGCAATCTTGATTTATTTCCCACAATCTGCATATTTGACTTTTCAGTTTTGTTATTGTTTGACCATTATATTTATTTGGGAAAGAAATATATGAAAAAATATGGTATCAGTTTGCATTTACACGTCTGTTTATGTAACAGCTTTTGGTACTTATTCACTTACATCTGCCCCTATACAGCAAAAACATTTAAGCTTACACCTAATATGACTGTAGCATGATTTAGGATCCCACTTGGAGACAAATACAGGGTTAAGTGCTTCAGTACCCCAGTAATTTAAACTATACCCACAATGAAAGAGGGAATGCATTAATTATACTTAGCATCTTGCTCAGTTTTAGGATTTCTGCATGCTGAGTTAAGTATCAATGTCCTCTCCCACAACGAATTCCTCTTTTTTTACTAAGTCCCTTAATTTCAATACTCTTTAACATTACAATGTGAACCAAGGTGAATACTGAAGCCCATGGGAAGAGTATGTTGAACTGAATGCATATTTGGTCAGGTTCCTGGAATCCATTTTCAGATATTTATTATTACTGTTTATTATTATGGTATAAAGTAGTTGGATAAATAAATAGTCTGTCTAGTTAGACGGCTCTGCCTGAGATCTTTATTTGTTTGCTAGATTATGTGCATTTGACTCAAATGACACAACAGTATCAACTAATCACAGAATCTTAAGGGTTGGAAGAGACTTCAGAAGATCATCTAGTCCAACCACAGCCAACACTTCACAGCATTTTTTTAGAACTTGTAACCACAGATGGTATTTTAAAAGCATAAGCAAATATTTTTTGTCCCTGTCTGCCTGACAAAAATTAAATTTGCCCCAACTTTTCAAAAATACACAATTTTTTGCAGACTCAGATTTTCCAGCTAACACTTTTGCTTTGAAAGCAGGAATTTTTGTGCCAGAACAGACATTTGTGCTTGTCATATTTTCTCTTAAGCAAACTAGGTTCCCAGCCTTTTCAGCTTTGATATAATGCCAAATTCAAGTTAGAATATATTGTGAAAAGCTATCAATAATTCATGGTCAAATGGTTGGTTGATGCAAGCAAAAAACTGTGGTTCCTTGAAAGATTCTTTCCTGACACAATTGAGCCATCTCCTTGAATTGCATGTCAAAAGTGGGCTAAGCTTGCAAACCAAATGATACATATTAGTTGAAAAAGGTTGATAGCACTGAGATGCACTACACTTGCCTGAGTATGAGCAACCTCACTTCAATATGATACATAAGTTACAGCACTTACAGGAATATAATCTTATTTAAAATGAAATTGGAAATAAGGTAGATAAACTCACAGGTTTGTCATCCCTTGCCTTTGAAAACTTTAATCTAAACTTTATGTTGGGAAAATCTTACCAGGTGATTTTTTTTTACATAGACTGTTCCCTTGTAGTAACTAGAGGCCAGCTCAAGTGACAAGACTGACAGTGGCAACACAGCTACTCTATCTTACTGAAGATGGTCATTTTATTAAGAGTGATGAGCAGTTTTTCCTACACTAATCCCACAGAATCACCTATGTTTCTGTTGTTAGTTGGAGAATGTGTTGGTTTAGATTACCTGCTTTCCATATTTCATTAGTCATCTATCAAATAGCACCAAAAAAAAAAAAAAAGAACCCCAATCTTTGCTTCAAACAAACAAACAAACAAAAAAGCACCATAGTTGTCACAGCAGATGATGCCTTTAAACACAAGTCCTACACATGAATGAATAACAAGTCTGAGTATCAGTGATACACGGCTGTCATGATAAAAAAACCCGTGGAAACTTGTTTCAGAAACTGATTTCAAACCATAAACGTTATAACAATCAAGGTATCTAACATACTTCTCTTATTATTCCT
Organism: Urocolius indicus; assembly: GCA_013401255.1. Lineage (NCBI taxonomy): Eukaryota > Metazoa > Chordata > Aves > Coliiformes > Coliidae > Urocolius > Urocolius indicus. The sequence goes on from WBNH01004368.1 coordinate 832,849, forward strand.
AGTCAAGTCCCTGATAACTCTCCAAGACATAAGTAGCATAATTCTGCTTCCCAGACCTGAGATGTAAATATTTTAATTAGGCAAAGTATCACCCAATAGAAGCTAAACTTGAGGTTATCAGACATGTACAGCTAAAAGCCAAATATTTAAAGTCTTTGTGTGTTATTGAAAGTCTTTTTCTATAGAATAGTAGAATACAACTTAGAAATTGATATTTCAGAATATAACAAGCAAGTAGCACCTAGTAGTTAAATACTACATGAAATTACTTAAATGCAAGATTTGACATTCATTCAGTACAGGATTATGAAGATAGCAGTCTTCCAACTGCTCTCATGTGGTTTTTTTTTCCCAATCCAGAATTTACACAGTAAAGGCTGAACTGCTGCTTTGTTAGGCTTTTATTTCTGCTTCCATTCAAGTGAATGATAACATTTTGGTAGATTTAAACAATGTAGGATCAAGGCTGTAAGACATGACATGAAGTCTGCTGAAGATTCCCATCAATCCCCATAGTCTGTGCAGCAGGATCCCAGATGGGTGTAAACTTGAAGCAGCTCAGTGGGATTATTTAGAATAACCCCAAACAAGCCTGTGACTGTAATTTAACCTTGTTTTATAAAGTGGCAGGAAATGAAGACACTGCTGATGGGCAGAACTCAGGAAATTGATTAAAACCCTCAAAATCTCTTTGGAGATCCATCCCCACAAGCAGTGGATGAATGCTACAAGTGATGATAAAAAGCCAGTGAACAGGGCCAGCCCACATCAACTGTTTAATAACTGCTTGCCAGATGAACAGATTGGTTGTCAGAACAGCAGGACAGAAATACTTTGATTGCCAATAACCATAAGTTGAAATTCTGGCAAGGTCAGTTCCTCCCTCAGATCTTAAGGCACGGATGTTGACTTGTGATCCCTGCTGAGAATGTGATATAATGCATACAAATTAAAATTATTTTTAATGTAGTTAGATTAGGAGCTAAACATTAAAATAACTTCGTAAAGATATCCTAAACTGTACTGAACAGTGTGCACATTGTTCTATAAAAGCCATCCGGACAGGACATTAAAATTATGATGCTGTCATCTCCTGCATGGTCATGAAAGATACTTTTACGAGACTTCCACATCCAGCTCAGCAGATACTCCTACTTTAAGTCCAATCTCAGCTATCCAGTAATATCCATCTTTCATTTTAACACTTCTTATCTGTTTATGTCAATATAACTCTTACAAAGGAAGCCCATTTGTCCTTATCATTTCACAGCTAGGGATGAAGTGATTTGCTCACCATCCCAAACACTTCAGCTTCAGAGCCAGCAATAAATGCAGCTTCCTGACTCAGTGTCCTTTTGCTGAACCATACTCTATTCGTCTAATTTTCCTCAGCATCCGCAACAACATAGAGTAGTCTACTTGTCAAAACTCTAATTCTTATTTTTCTTACTGTTTACTTCACTGGATAGTATTGTAGTTACTATCTCCCCATCCCTTTGCTCCTACTAATCAGGCATTATCACACCATTTTAATAAGGCAGCATGGGAGATTATGACCTAAGCAGTGCTGATAACATTCTTCCCTTTTCGTTTTCCTCTTACATATACTCCAGGTAACTCTTTTCCGTATTTACAGAAGGATATAAACAGCTGTCACTCTGACAACTCAGTGGAGAGCTTTTATCCATACAACAAGCGATTTTGTTCATTCTATACTTAAGCTGGTATGCTACTACCGTCAATATCTACCTCAGCACAGGGATACTAATCAGGAACTTGCTCTAGATTAACAACTTAGCATGAGACATCCTTTTTTTCTTAAGAGATGGAGAATAGAACAATCACATCTGTGGTTAATAGAAGGCAAGCAAAACACTTCCCAGCTCAGCTTGAAACCAAGGGTAATCAAGGAAAAATTTCTATAAATATGTTCTCACAAGATACTCAAAGTGTTTTGTATGACAGTGTGCAAGGAGCTTCCTTGGCAATCATGGAAAGGAAATCTTTGGTTTGGGAATCTGACAGATCTTATACCATAGAGAACACAGAGATGACTATCATTTTATCCTGGCAGCTTCTTGTTCTAGGCTGCCACGTTTGGCATGGCTTCTGATCACCATTATACACTGATAGACACTATGCATAACTTTTTTTTTTTTTTTTTTAGTCAGGCTGCTACAATGAGAAGCCTTCTACATACTGATTCTGGCTGATCTCTTTTTGCCCAGGGGTTATGCCAACAAATGAAGTGCTGCAGTCAGAAGCAGATGTCAGTATATTCACATTCAGAAAGGGTAAGTTTATTACTAAAGATAACATGGAAATAATACAGTAAAGTTAGTATCAAATTAACAGTGATGCCTTCAGTTTGTATTCCTTGAGTAATTGCAAAGAATTACCTACATGAAGCCTGCTCTAACCTTGTATTAATTATTTTGTTTCCATTGGGTTTTGTAGCCACTGCACCAATGAGAATGACTGCCAAAAGCCACAGACAGGTTTAAGACTTTTTGGTCTTCCTACAGTTCTGGTGACAGGCAGGGTAGTGGAGTTTAAGAGAATGTAGGAAAGTTATCACTCATTTCTTCTGAGCATCTTTAATCTTGTGGGAAGGAGACTGATTTGGACTAGATACTAAGATGTCAGTGGCTATTAAAGGGTATAAGTAAGGGGAAAAAAAAAAAGATCTGCTGCATGGGATCCATGATTTGCCATAGTGCTGTGTTATCACCTAAAGAAATCCAGACTTCTACTGCACTGTATAAATGAAGACGACTTTTTCTGGTGAAATCTGGCCTGGCCTTCTCTAGGCACCACATGCCTAGTAGGAAGACAATAGAAAAGTCCAGTGCATTAAATAAAAGAATGGGTGAGATGATTTGTGCAAGCTTCAAAATTTGAGACAACTTGTATCTTGCCATTCTGTCCTCACAAGTGGCTATGAATTCCCAGTGCTTTCTCAACTGAGGAGCTAGGAGAGTTCCACACAGCATCTCCACACCAAGTTCTTTATCTAAGAGGAAGACTCCTTCCTGTGAGCCCCCAAGGCCTAGCTGAGATAAACTGGATGCTTACCTCTCTACTATGATTCTCTTGTCAAATTTTCCAGCAGACATTCTAAAATATATTGTCTCCGCCCTAGAGGCAGCTTCTTAATTTACTTCCTGCCCTGCACAGAGTCTCACCCTTGCTTGTGTTTTTCTCTTTATTTTGGGCGTAAGGGACTGGACTTTTATGGTGGCCATGTTAATCGTATCCCTGGTGGTCACAAAGGAGTTTAATAAAAGGGGTGGGTGGCTGGCTTAATTATTTTTTCCATCTGTCTGAGGAGAAGAGTGTTTTAAATAAATACAGCTCTGTTGGAGCAGAAGGGTTGCAAAGGTAACTTTTTTGTTCCCTTCCTTTGTCACCCCACCACCCTCCTTCCCCACCCCCTAGTTTATTTCCTGCTGTGGAGACAAGTGACTTAATAAACTATTATTTATTTGTTAAAGATGTCTCTTTCCAGCTCTAACTTTCCTGTTGGGGAGATGAGTGTCTATAAAATATTTCCAAAGGTACCTCCTTTAAAAGTTTAGTGGGTTTCCCCAACAGCACACTCCAAGTCCTGTTGCTGTAAAATGTGGTGTAAAACGTGTAAGAGCCTGAGTAGTGGAGCTAGAGGAAAGTTTTGTTCTTCCACATTGCCTTTTTTTTTTTTTTACCTGCTTCTACTTTGAGTTTCAGTTCTGTACAACATGATCAAACTTCCAAGCCAGCACCGAGCCTTATTTTAACAAGGCTCTGGTTTAGATCAACTTTATATCATGCAGATTTGCTAAGCAGGATCAAGACCTTCATTTTAAACAACTTTGTGGAACAGTTGCTGAGCAGGGAGTCTTAAAGGTCAGCACTGGGCTTGAAGGCATTGGGCCATAGATCTAAATATCAGATGGGCTAACTCAGGTTTTTAATGTTTGAAGGAAAATGATACACTAGCATCTTTGGAAAAGACTGCAAATATAACAGGTTCCTGCTGCTTGGCACAGATCAGTATTTTACTAGAGGGCACTCATTTCCATTTTTTGCTCAAAATTCAATCTGCCATGCTAAGTGCTGTATGCAGCACCTTTCTGCTTTCCTTATAGAAGCCAATCCCATTTACTGCACAAATACTTCATACTAAGAGTATCTTATCATTACAAGTGGTACACTTTCTCTTCTCTGATAATGTAGATTTGGGAATTACTACTGTAGTAATCCTGCCACATGCATAACACAACCTTCATGGAGAGAATATGTGAATTACAAGCTTAACTTTCCAACTTCAAGAGCAATGAATCTGTCTGGCATCAGACCATTTGCTTTCCATAACCTCACTGTATTCAATCAGTCTCAAAGCCCTATACAGCTACAGGTGAAATCCTACCTTTGGGTTCAACTCATCCTTTAGATCATCAAGATAGACTGGAGATACGAGGTTTAAACAGATTCAGGATTTGGTGCTTACATGGAGAAGTTGTTTGAGAAGGAAGTGTACATAAACTCTTAATTTCACCAGTCTTAAAGGTTATACCATTCCCGGGACAACTCAAACCAACACAGTGCCTCTTTTAGATGAGCTCTCCTGCCCATAGTAAGTTTTAGGTCAAACGCTGGTTGTTCAACACTGGTGTTGCATCTGGCACAACCGTTAAGCCTGAAGTCGCACAGCACATATCTAGGAGGTAACTTCTTGCCTGAAGCAGAGAAGTGCCTGAGAACCTTCCAAAAGAAAGGAGCTCTTTGTGGTTCTCTGCTTCCCCCAGGTGGAGGCACTCGTGCTAGCACCTGCCACTCGAGACTGGCGTGACATTTGCTTTAACAGAAACACGGTGTCACGGTTTTGGCCCGGCCAGGTGCAAAGAAACACGAGCAGCTGCTCGCTCACTCCTCCCCCTCCCGGCGGCACGGGGAAATGTAACGAAGGGCTTCGTGCACGTGGCTAAGGACAGGGAGGGCTCTCAACAGCCGAGGCGAGACACGCTGGACTGCTCGACTTGGAGCGAAAAAAGGACATTTCATCTGCCACCAACCAAAAACATAACCAAACAAAAACCCCCACAGAGTAGGACAACGATGAAGAGTAGAACTAGCCCTTAGAGTCCACTTTCCCACACCCATGCTCTCATACCTGATCCTGGTGCCTTCATCTCCTCCCCTCACCAGCGCGAGGTGCAACCCCTCCGCTTCCAATGGCTCCTGACACTTGGCTCGCCTCAGGGCAGGTGGACTCCCTGCCATCCCGCTGCTCCAGTCCTGCATGGCCGGCTCCGACAGGCCTTCATCCTAAAGGACGCAGCTCCTCACCACCTCCACGTGGCTCGTCTCTGCAGCCTCCAAGCACCCTGGCCACCACCTCACACAGTGTCCTGCCCACGCAGGAGCAGTCACACATCCTGGCTCAGGCTCCTCAGCAATCCCATTCTCAGGCACCGTGTCCTCAGTAATCACTTGCCGTGACTCAGGGTCCTCAGCCATCGCCCCCTCAGGCACCAGGGTCCGCAGCCATCGCCCCCTCAGGCACCAGGGTCCGCAGCCATCGCCCCCTCAGGCACCAGGGTCCGCAGCCATCGCCCCCCCAGGCACCAGGGTCCGCAGCCATCGCCCCCTCAGGCACCAGGGTCCGCAGCCATCACACGCCCTGGCCTCCCAGATCTGTGGGCAATTGTCAGTGCTGCCCTTGCCCTCTGTGGGACGCAGCCATCTTCTCGCCATAGGCTGCAAGAGGTCTCCAGTCCAGTGCTCGTCCTTCCTTCCTCCATCACTTAACCAGGTGTTGGTGTCACCTCCATCTTGTCCCACCCCTTCCACCTCCCGCTGTGCACTCCAGATTTCCCTTGTTAAATATCCACAGAGGCACCAGATCGGCACAGCTGGGCCAGAGGCGAGTCCAACTCAAAAGTTCCCTGGAGTTCCTGAGAATTGCTTACAGAGATAGCACTGCAACCCCCTCCCCAAAGAATACTTATGTTCACTGCTGGGTGGTGACTGCTTTGTGTGTCACTGCTGGATAAGATTAACTAAGAGGGAACAAGTTATCCAGGGAGAAGGATAATGGGAAGTGTTAAGAGGACTACTGAGAGTTGAAATATCAAAAGAAAGAGACAGGCGCTGACTTTAGGCAATGAGCTCTTCTGTATTTTTGAAGTTGGTTTAGAGTTCAAGGCAGGCTTTACAGTGTTTGAGACAACAGCTAGGACTCCTGCATCGCCACACTTTAAGACAAGGCAATCCAGTGGGTCACCTCCACTCATGCCTACATCAGTCAGATCACTCTGAAAGTAGCTCCTTGGGAGAATAATACTTTCCCATTTGTGAAAAGATAGAGAGGTGTTTCTTCTCTGCTAGATACAAATGGAAGGAAAGAGTCTGGAGAAGAGTAGAAGATACTCCAGAAGTTTAACTACCGAAAACTTGTTAGTGAGGTGTAGAGCTGAGTCTCAAATTAATATGCATTGACTTTGCAATGAACAGAAAGATTGCAGAAAAAAAAAAATAGAGGAGGCTTTGGAAGTTATTGTTTTTTTGACAACTCAATTGTCTAATCACCGGAAGCCACTGAAGAGAGATGAATCAATGCATGATATAAAGCTGAGTGAATGTTGGAACCAGATTGTTAGCCAGCAGTAACTGGCAACTGGACATAACTATCTGGAAATAGGTAACTAACCAAGATTCAGTCACACTGAGACAGTTACATGGATACAAATCAGAAGAGATAATTGAGAGAAAAGTGAAATATTCATTTTCTATATAAGACTAGGAAAACACAGAGATATAGCCATGTACTATGAATTAAATAATTTATTATATTACTCAAAACTTGGAAATTACAACTGCTGACATTATTGCTATGCATTACATTAAGACCTACAGACAATCCCAGTTTTAACAAGGTGAAATCACATTGAGCTGATCTAACTTTATACAAGCTAAAACAGGAGAAGTTACAACAGTAGCCCAAAAAACAATTAACTCTTACTCATCTACCATAGTTCTCAAAAAAATCCACCTGATAAACTGTGTTCATTTTGACATAAACATTGAAGTTACAATAAGCCTAAATTTAAGAAATACTGCCAAAACTGTCTTAAACTAAGTGATCAAACTAAGAACTGACAATTTCAATGTAGCTGAATTCATTCCAGTCCTGGCTTTTCTGTAGCTAAGGTGTGATGCTGTTGACACCAGCTAACTGACATAGATTGGTATATATACCGTGACTTGGAAATCTAGATATGTGCTTGATAAACACCTTGAACACACAGTTACCAGCAGAGCTGGAGAGAGATTAAGTCTCATTACATGAAAAGTTACTCAGTCCACTTCAGACAGTTCTTGTCACAGAAGTAAAGCAAAACAAAAAAGTAAAGCACCCACTGCCCTGAGCTCAATCACAAAAATCTGTAAAAGCCTTGGCTGTGAAATGTGCAGCAAAATGACTTCCAGCATTCTCTCAGAGTGGCTTTAGCTACAAAGGCTTCTTCAAGTTTGTTTCTGTCATTGTCCCAAATCATGGATGTTTTGCTTATGCAGAACTGTAAAGTCAGATCCTAGGTTACAAATACACCAGTATGAAATCAGAGTATTCTGAAACATCCACGGGTGCAGAGCAATGGAACCTAAAATCAGCATCTCCGCTTAGCTTCAACAACTTCTTTCTTCCTCATTGACTTCAAGGACTATCTTGCATGTGTAATAAATAAACACTTCAAGTTTTGACCCATAGCAGGAGTCATAAATTATTTGTTTGTTTTTGAAGAGCCTGATCCTTCACCCACTATAAGAGAATTCTTATTTGACGTCAGTTGGGAGGAGCAGATCCCAAGGCAGTTGTTCTCAGGCATATCAAAGCAACTATTTTGTATTGACAGTAAATTAAAAGGCAATATTCTTACATTTGCCAGGAGTGTAAATCTCAGCACCACAAATCAAATCAAAACTGTGTATCCATGTTAACTATTTCAAATGAAACTTGTGACAGACGAGTTGTTGAATAATGTTTTTAAAACTTCATCAGAAGCAAGATTATTCAGTCAAAGGATTACTTAAAATAACTGTTTAGTGGCTGAAGCACAAAATTATCCAGATTTAAACCTTAAGTATACTAATTTTAATGTGGAATTTCTCTGTATTTTCTCAAGGATGCTTGAAGACAGAATGTCACCCACCAAATGAGCTACTCCCTACACTAACCAGAAGGTGACTGGACAATTTACATCAGCCTCCTACTCAAAGGAAGGCTGAAGAATCATTTTTGTTGGTAAGTCTTGCAGCAATGGTATTATGAGGAAAACACGCTCTTTAAAAAGAATAAGAGCATAAAAAAGTAATATTAAATTGTCTCTTATTGTAGGCAATAATAGGGATAATAGTTCTTACTACATCACTTTTAGATTTTTCTCTTTCTAGCTCAGCAGTGCACATTCCACTTCATTTTAGTTCAAAGTACAGAGCATTTTTTACCCTATAAATTCAATATGCAGTGCTTACATCTTTATTTTAAGAAAGATTAATTCTTTTGCTTGTCAAGACAGCCAAATTGCCTACTGGTATAAGTGGTTTACATATTTTACTTGTGAAGACTCTTAGTGTGTTTGTATGTTTATATATACACACACATACTCTACACCTACATGTAAGAGAAATAAATTTCTTCTGGTTTTCTCCAAAGTTTCTTTCCAGGGAAGGTAACTATTTCTAGGTTTTTATAAGCTGATGGAACAGGCTTGTCAAATAGTCTTTATAAGAGAAGAAACAGGAAGATGGCTTGGTTTGCAGACAGAGGGTTATTGGGCAATTATGGTTTTTATAGAGCTGTTGTAGGACAAATCACGGGCCTGCTTTTGCCTTTGATGCTACGAGGCAGACGGCCCCATAAAGATCAGAACAAGGGAGGGCAAAGGGGGTCAGGGACAGAGCCTTCCCTTAGGGTCCTGCTTCTGCCTCTTGCCTCAGAAACCAGATACCCCTTCCAGATGCACTGTAGCCACTCATCATGAGGCTTCCTTGTGACCCCCTTGATGGGTTGTACTATGAAAACTGGGGAGCGCTTCAGAAAGTTTTCACCCTGTCTAGTTTAGAGGCTTACATGAATACTGGTGAGACTGCAACCCTTTATCCTATCCTTTGTCCTATCAAGACTAACCATGTTGTTTGCTCTCATGTGTGTAAAAAGCCATCACAAAGAAACAAAAAAAAAAACTGTGGAAAAAATAACTAGCTTATGCATAGTTATATAACTGGTAAAGCTCGTGTCCCTTTTTTGGTATCTATTTCATTTTGTACTGTCTACACTCATCTTTCAGCCGTTCTCTAATTTTTCACAATTAGAAAGAATTTTCCTTGGTGCAAATTGTCCTATCAGTTTTTATTTCACTTCACCTTCATCTGCAGCATTTGCTACTAGTCCCTATAAGAGATGGTCTTGGCGTATGTAAACTTCAGGTTTGTCTATGCCAATTTTTTTATACAACAATGTTTACTAGAATGGTTTTTATAATAGAGATGTATCATATGCTGGACACTCTGAAGGTGATATTTTCACACAGCATTCCTAATCCACAAACATTTCCACTGGCATTTATTGATATTTCAGCCGGGATATTTCAGTATTCCCAAGATAGAGTAGATAAGCTTGAAAAAAAAAAAAGGAAATGATTGCACATTTAACATCCTTTCCTTACAATTCACAGCAGCGCATGATAGCTGAACTGCTTCTGTTCTATTTGCCTTTGAGATACCTTGATGGCATTAGTAAGGTAATGTCCATAAAAATGTTATGACCAGGGTACTAGTTATCTTTGAGAATCCTGCATTCCTCTCAGATTCATGGTGACTGAGGCAAGTGTGAGAGCCTAGAATTGCAAGGTAAGGAGGTCTGCAGCTTCTGTGCTTGGCTCGCCAAAGCAATAAATATATATACAACAACACAGACCTACCAAGGATAATGCTTTGGGAAATAAATCTGTTAGAACAAAATCACTTTGTAGAGTTAAAACTATGTCTTAATTACTTAGGAGACAGTTCCTGTGCTGACACTTGTGTAGATTTCTAAATTGATCTATTTTGATCACTTTGACCACTTTTTACCTCACAAGGAAAGTATGTTTTAACATTGAGGTTGAAGAGACCAGTAAGAAGAGACTAAGGGTGGGACAACTAGAATCATGCAAGTATGTGCAGTATGTACTATATGTTGGGGAATATGAAAATACTCAGAGTATGTTCTGTCAGCTTAAGAGAGCTCTGAATTGCAGCACTGGAATGCAAGACTTTATGAAGAGTAAGTAAAGGTTCACATATAAGTAAACATTTTGGGCTCAGAAGGCCCAACTTAATATGAGTATTGAAAGTCTGAAAGTCTTTAAGATGGCTCAATACAAGGCTTAAATTTTTGCTTCCTAGAGCTAAGAAATCCATATGAAGCCTGTTGGCTGAGCAGCAGGTCCCTGATCATCTGAAGAATTCAAAGAACTGTCCCTTAGGCCTCTTCCGGTACAGTCATGGGCAAGAGCCAGGCAGAAGCACCAAGTAACCATGCTTGAGACATCTCGAAGACAAAGAAATTACAACTGCATGCTCCCTGCCCTCTACTCTGCCTCTGCCCTGAAGTCATGTTTGGCTCTGCAATTCACCTACTTTTGGAAATCTGCAAAACTTCACCTGTGACAGGCCTGCTGACAAACAGAGGAGATCAGAGCTTTTCATCTGGGTGATGAACTGTCAGCCTGTTGGAATGGTGGAGTATCTGTACTGTGGTGAAACAGGTCAGAGCTGCCGCAGGGAGTCTGCATTCTGACCTTGGAAAGGTTTGAAGAGGACTTTCAGCAGTACCTGTTCTTAACTCTCAGGGTCTACAGGACAGTAAGTCTATATGTTCTTTTAAGACACAGATGCATACTGATGAACAAAAAAAATTATCTCAGAGTGCACACAGGGGTCAGAGAATTGGAGAGACTGGACTCCCTCATTGCCTACAATCATACTCCCATTTTTCAAATGAGGGCCTCCCACACTGAATGAATAATTGGCAGGTAGGTTCTAAAAACTGATAAGTAATTAGACGTAAAATTATGTCTTTACTTTTGAATAACTGAGTATGAAGTCCAGAGCGTGGTATTATTTACCCACAGTTGTTAAAAAGCATCATTTGATCCACCCATATTTCTATACATTTTAAAGAGGATCAACAGCTTATGTTCTGCAGCCTGATAGTCATGCCTAAAATCCCACTTTTCTAGGTGGAATACAGCATTACAGAAATGAAAATCTTTTAGGTTCTAAACCAAGATGAAGGGAAGTAAAAGCAATTTGTCTGCTTTTTCTTTCAAATAATATAATTTGCTTTCCCCATACTTGTGTTCAGCACAGTGACCTGGATGGTGATGCACTCCTCCATTCCAGATTGCTACTTGTCTTCAAACATCTGGGGGGGGGGTGGCAAGCAGGATACGGAGGAGGAGGAGGAAGATGACAGTCTAGAGGACAGAGTAAGAGCATGACATTCTATTCTGTCATTAGATCACTGCAGCATTTAATTTTTTGTTATGTTTTTGGTATGGTGGTAACACTTCATTTGGTCCTTTAGCTCTGTCTAGACTGAGCAGGAGAAGGTTGTGGTATTTACTGAACTATCTCCTTCTGTTAAGCAGAGACTTCTAGTGCAGAGTGAACTGTTAATGTTCAGAAGCTGAAGGTAGAATAAGAAATTCCCAGCTCAGATTTAGAAGTGTAGAAAGCGCCCAGTACTTAATTTTTTATACAAGTCTAATAAGACTTCTTGAAGCACCTCCCATCTAGATACATTTGAAAAAGTCTGCCTGAAGTTATTTTCTTCTGAATCCCTTCAACCAAAAGGGCATCATTTCCCATGTTTTAAGCCTGCATTCCTTAGTAGTATGTTTTTACAGTTTGCAAAACAAAAGGACACGGCTGTAGCCTGCTGGAAATAGGTGCATATATTCAGTACTGTACCTTTGATTATCAGAGGTCAAGAATTAACATTCTGAAACTGTTGTGTTATTATATATGGCTCCAGCTCTTTAATCAGAATCGTATAAAGAAAGAAAAAGCTAAACTCAATGGAACAAGTGTTTTATCTATCAAAACAGAAGGAAGAAGTCAGCTTTGGTGAATTCAGCCACGCAGGATGGTCACATTAGCTTTAAGTGAGCTACTTCTAAGACTGAGAGTCTCTGGAATGAGCTCTGAAATGCTGCTCTGTATGACATCATTTACATGAGAGCAACACATGAATACTTAAAGAATTTCTCAACATGTCCTCTTTCAGCTTCACTGCATCTGATCCTTGAAAAGTATCTTGTCTGGACATTTCACTACCTACTGAAATGTGTTCTGGTTTGGGTTTTCCACATGTTTGTGTCCACTTGGATAAGACCACCGAGTAGCTCATTGCTGCGTGTAAGAATAGAGAAACACAAAGATGTTAGCCACTCACTGTTCTTGGCTGAAAACAGCTGAACTACCAACTGGGAGATGTCCGTGCCCTTCAGCCCCTGTTAGAAAAGAGAGGTACGGATTACATGGACTAAATTATTTATTTTGCTACTAGAAAGAGGCAGAAAGTTTAATATATATATATATAAATATATAAAAGTTTCTGCCTAGTCGTAATAATTTATTTAAAATAAGAAAACGGAACTAAACTTGAAAGGTCAAAGAGCATCTCTGTCCCCAAATCTCCAACAGCCTTGTGTCAGTGCTTTAAAGAAGATGCAAGACACATGGTTAAGAAGTGAAGTAGTACTGTTAAGCCAGGTTGTTAGTTACACAGACATCACACTCTGTCAAGCCCTCAACTTAATTTTAATCCCTCCCTTCAGCTGAAGCTTTTCTTCTATTATCTCAACTTTACTTTTTGTGAATATGTAGGAATTTTGCTGAGAAGTTTTCCTGTCTTAACCCAGTACAGAGGCATTTTTCTGCCTACATCTTGACTGTAAGGTTGCTGTTTCAAAGGAAAGGTAGAGGAGTTAGGAAAGGTGACTTTCATTCAGGTGAAAGCCTGTTATAAGAGCATCAGTCATTTACTTGTAAAATCTCTAATTCCTGGGGGGACTGAGTTGGTACAAGATTACTTTATACTTGCCTTGGTTTCTTATAAGCTTTCCATTTGCATCCACTAATGACCGTTATAACAGACAGGATGCTGGGACATCTTTAGCCATGATCTAATCTAATTTGACTTCACTTGTGTGTTTTGATAGTGGCTTCAAGACTTTGTCTCTCCATTGAGAAGATTTACAAAGTTTACCCAATTTGAAGAGTCCATATCAGTGAAGTTATGGAACTGTGTTGCATGTAAGTGCTTGACAGAAGGACAGTGTTCATCTAAAGTGGAATTGAGAGGCCTCTTGAGGCAAGTACCTCAGTGAAGAGCAAGTGCTATCATTGTTCTTTTCTCTCTCCCTAAATTTAAGACACCAAACTGTTAAGATCTGTTGCCTCAGGTTAGAATGTTTCTCAATGATATAACAGGATTCTCTTCTCCTGGGGAAAGTACCGTGTCTAACTAGTTAGTGCCTCCTTGCTGTTGGCGATTTATTTATAATGGCAGAACCTGGAATTCCCCTTTCATAGTAGACAAGACAGCAGACTCTATTTATTGGGGTTTTTTTTTGTTGCCTTTTTGAAATACTCAGTGTAATACTGTCTATGTGTATTTCTGCGCATTCATAGCACAGTCCAGTGCTTCACCATCAATGTATATTTTCTCCCTCCTGTTCCTGCAAGTGTACTGAGGGAGTTCACAATTAAGTTGCAACTTAGCATGTGAATGACAAGTTAGCTGGACCAGTAGTAAAATGCAAGGATCCAGCAAGATATTCTAGGCAACAGTTTATCAGAGAATCTGCTATGATCAGCAGAAGGCAAGCCTCAGTTAAAGAGGGAACACATCAGCATTGCTGTTCTGTGCTTTTAGATATCACAATAACCTCAAAGAGAAACTCGTAACTGCTTAAAATTTCAGAAATAAAATTTTCAATGCATTTTGATGCTCTCTGCTGCTATCTTGGAACAATATACCCTGGCAGAACTGTCTCAAGGGCAAACTAGTGTATGGAGGGCTCTCTCTCATCACCTAGTGCTTCTAACTAGCTCCCTGAAACAACTTAAGGGAGGTAGAATGCAAGAAGAACGTGAAAGCATTGGGATGGTTCTAACTTGGTGCTATGAAGCAGCCCCTGGAAAGCAGGTGCAGTTAAAATGGAATAACATTAAGGTCAGTATCAAGGTTAGTATCTTGTATGAAGGACAAAGTGTAGTATTCCATATCTATCCCTTCCATTAGCAAAGAAACAAAGTTTTGCTTGAACTTTAAACTATTTGCTTAAACTAAGTTTTGCAAAATGCTTTGCTCAAACCTTTCCTTGTTATTTTACTTTCTAATCACCTCTTTAATTCAAGTCTTTCAGATATCTCCCACAAATTCTGCAGAGTGAAATATTATACCTACAGTGTTTGAGGAATTCAGAGAAAAGTGTTTAAACTCTTCAATTAGCTACTTTTCCTGCAATCTCCCTCCTCCTTACCTCTAGGAGATGTAAATTACATCACATTAAACTCTCTTGCTATGGGGGCAAAACTAACATACATAAGTGTAAGACTGAGAAGGAAAATATCACATTCATGCTACTATAAAGTAAGAAGTTCAAAGAAGTGCAAGTTTTACAAGAAATGCAGTGTTACAGGTCACTCGTCCTGCTAGCTCTGGTCCAAATGCATGAAGGGCAATCTCTGAATCCACTCAGTATTGTTGTATTGCAACTGAGCTCATTTGCTCAAATATAACCAGCTTCTACATACTTTGTGTTTGTTCTCCAAGGCTTTTTAACAGGCCTTGTTAAAAGCTGTGTGATTTGCAAATACCCTCCCCAGCCATATTTAAGGGCCATCAAAAAAGTGATGCTTGTTCAAAGTTCTTCCACAAAACTAATGGGTCTGCCTCGGTGCCCTGTAATTTGGGTTATGTCACTAGACCCAGGATCTGATAGGAGGACAACATAGATCGAAGAATCTTAAGGCAGCCTTCTTTCCCCTAAAGAAAAAGTGAGAGAGGCTCTTCTATCCTCTTTGTAGAAAGAGCAAGCTGAAATCCCATTTCATCTTCCTATTTGGGACTGCCTGCCTGCCTGTACCTGCTCCTCCTGCCTCTGCTGGTCTGGTGTGTGTTTGGAATGAAAGATTTTCCCTGCAAGCCACCCTGAACCTCTTCCGTGGCCTGTCAGACTCTTATCAGCACAGGTTGCTCAGTAGGCCACAGTGATTTACTGTCCAAATAGTGCTGTTCTTTGTCAGAGATTGTGATCGAAAAGCTTTACTTTGCAGCTAATAAGAATCCTTTACTTTCCTCTCAGATTCTTTTTTACCTTTCTTCAAATATTGTTTTATGAGCCCATTGCTTGCTATCTGCCTGACAGAAACTGTGCCTCAGGGTGTTATTTTCTCACCTCTAAGCCAGAGGGTTGCTTCTTTGATGCTTGAAGAGCTTGGAACAACTCCACATAGGGTATCTACCTTGTCTCCCCAGGGCAATCTAGTCAGGTGAGGAAAGTTTCCCCACATGGTTCAAACTGGCATCCTGGGCATTACTTTTTTGGTTTGGTTTTTTCCTCCTAAGACAAAAAGCAGAGCAACTCTTAGCTATTTGAGCCAGGACATTAACCTTTCAATCTGAGATAAATACATAAGAACATTCGGGGCCTACTCAAAGGAAGTCAGTTTCTGGAAAGAGTAGACAGTCTTGATTTTTTAAAACCAAAACAAATGCAATTGAGAATCTGCAGAATCTTTTAGAATCAAATATGTCTCTAAAAAGAGAGTACCCAGGCTCTTTATCAGTGATTGTGATTTATTTAAATAAAAAAAATGGTAGCTGAAGTCATGCAACCAGAAATCCTATTCACTGACAAGAATTTTCAGGATTTTCCTGGGCTGCAAATGCAGGATCTGGGTTCAGATTTGGATTTTAGTTACTACACATAGCTGGGGTTACGTTAGTCTAGCCCTTGTTTAGCCTAGTTAGCTCATCTAGATGCTATTTAAAACATTAAGACCCACTTCTAAACATCTATTTTATTCAGAGTTTAGCAGGCGAGAGAATTAGGGTAACCTGAAGCATTAAGAAGCCTGCAGCTGCTAGATCATGTAAAAGTCTAATACACATCTGAAGTACATCTCTGAAGGTTTGTTTCATTTGGCTCTATCTCAAGTTGAGCAGCATCAGTACATGCAAATCCTTAACTGGGCGTGAACTTTCCTGATATACTCAGTAGCTCTCTGCAGCATACATATCATCGAGGCCTCCATCCTTCACATTTAAGTTCAGCTAGAAACAGATTCTACCACAAACTGCTCAGGTTATCTTGTTAAAGACATTCTGAAAAGCAAATAATTAGTACAGGAAGATCCCCTAGATATTTAAATACAGCTGCAACAGTCTAAGCTCATTTCTGTAGTTCTTTAGAGGGCTGTTGCTCTGACTGGTCTCCAGAATTATTTTCGAAAGTGTTCTGCATGCTTTTGTTGGGCACAAAGAATGAAGAACTGAACATCATCCCATTTTGTAAGGGAGAAGACTTGTCATTTTCAAGCATTTTTCAAGTGTTAACATTTGCAGGAATGGGAAAATACCTATTACTCACTACATGGGCCTAAGGCTAAACTTCCGGTGGCTGGGCACTTTGTTCTTAGGAAGTCAAGGTAGCAATCAGAGAAAACTGCAGCATCTTTCAAAACCAAAAAACCCACAAAAAAACCCACCAAACCAAAAAGACTAAAAGTCATTTCACTAGCCCACAGCTTGTCAAGGTTTTACACAAATAAGAAAGGTGATGTTTTGGCACTGATCTCAAGCAAACCAGACATCCTACTGCGTCATTTTCAGTAACAGTTTCCCATTAATTGTGCATACTGAAACTGCAGCCATAACTTTTAAACAGCAACATATCCTGAGATGCCATCATCCTTACTGAGAGATTTTGATAACAGCAAATAAATGGGCACTGCAAATACTATACATCTTTAATTCAAGCACAGATACAACAGATCAGCCACATTCCATTGATGTCATTTCAAGCACAAGGCTGTGGAAGTGTCTAGACTACTCATAATTCTACTTGAAATGGATTTTTCCCCCACTCTCTTATTTTACATTGAGGCATGCAAGTGTATATTTCACTATTTATCTTCATAGTGTAAAGTGTGTATTTTACCTTATCATTTCTCTCAAATGCATGTCATTATCTCTGTGTACACCTGAATGGTGATTTGACAGCCTATCATTTTCACATGTTAGAACACATTTTAAAGTGTCTATTAAAAGAGCCTGTTCTTCACACCAGCTACATCACCTTCAACAGGGCTACTTATTAATCATCATTCACATAAAAAGCTGCTTCCTTTGACTGTGCAGCAAACAAGAAAAAGGGCAAAAAGGTAAAGGCGCATAGAATCTTTGAGATTTAGTTAATTACAGTTGTAGCCTGCATGCCATCTCAAGATGTGATCTCGCCAAATTCCGTACACTTTGAACAGAATCAGAGCAATAAAAGATAAGAACTACCAAGTGAATATAACATTGCAATCAGTGGCATAGATCGTGTAATTCGTTGGATGGCACACTATTAAATATCCTGCAGCACTCTTAGCAAGTACATAGGTGCTCAATCCTGACATCTTGTCCAAATTCCATCTGTAATTGTATTCTCTTCATTAATGTCTCCCCCAATTTTCTATTGATACATTATTATTCACATTCTGTCCTATTATGTCACATTACTCCATCATGTTAAATGGCTGATAATTTCTGCCCTAAAAATGGCTGAAATTAAGAGGCAGATTAATGCTACTCTTTATTTGACTACAACCAAGATTGGATCCTTGCTGAAGCAGTAACTTGCTCAAATTATTCTATATTATTATATCTAAAATACTATCAGCTATGACCTAGATGAGTGCTTCTACATACTGAGATTTGAGGGGAGGAATGAAGGCACTTTGCAAAGCATCTTGAAATGTACAGGTGAACAGTGTTAGATAAATGTTAGTGCCAGCCAAGCACAGGGGAGGCCAGTGTAACAAACTCACATTCAAACCGAAGTTCCCACCTTGTGTAAGAGCTGCTGAAATTGATGGCCAAAACAACATAAAAAAGACTAACAGAGACTTTTCTGTACGACATGTAAGATACTGATGCTCATTATGAAGAGTTTGATTTACACTATAAATCACTCAAAACTACAGTCCTTGATTTGTTATACACAGCAATGGAAATCTGCTAAGTGCTGAAACACTATGAAGCAGGATTAACCTTCCCTGATGTAGCAACAGTGGCACTGAATGATAGGTTTGGAGGACTTCAAACAGCACAATGCTGGGACCATAAGGAACAGTTGTCTTGTGTTCACCATATTGACTCATCTAGTTTCTCTTTTGATGAAATGAACTTTGGAAAGGAGATGGCTAATCTGGGAATAAAGTAGTGCATGACAGCAAGGGAAACTGCATCGGGTAAGTCTGGGCATACATATTCTGTGCTATGTCCAGCAACCCGACTAGCCTCTACATGTGCTTATTATGGAAAATTTATAACAGTAGACTTGAAAGCATCTTTCTGTGACTTCTTGCTTTGTGATTAACTCCTGCACAGAACTGCTCAGACAGGTCATTGCAGGACATTTGTTGGGATTACATTTTCCCATTGGAGTTTAATTTTATGAATTCCAGCAGTAATGCAAGACATTAAAAAAAATAAACAAGAATTTGACTTGATGTTCAACCACCTGCCTCAGCCACAGGACAAATAAGCAAATAGATTGCCAAGTAATTAATGAATATTCCAAACGCAAAAACGTCCTTAAAAACAGCCCTGAAAATATACAGGAGTGCAACAGTTAATTATGCTACTCAACTTCAGCAGCTAGAACTGTAATTTGAAGGTGTTCAATGACAAAGAGATACCTGGGTTGTCACAGCAGGATGAAACTGAGCTGCTGAAGTTATCCCTCTATTAAAAGTGGAACAGGAAGATAGAAGCAAGATATTTTTATTGATAAAGATGGCTGAATGACCTCACTGCAGGATTTCTTGCATTTTAATTGCCTACAACTGTTATTTCAGAGTTCTACTTTTGAAGTTTTGGGTTCGTTTCTTAAAAACATGAGCTAGCCAGGCCTTAGTGAATCTAAGTACCTGCAAGAAAGAACCTAGCAGAGGGCGTCTCCAGTATAGTCTTTCAGTGTGATGTTCAATCCAGTAGCGAGACCCTTCCAATGTGTACTGAAAGAGGATTTCTTTTGTGAAGAGGTGATTTCTGTATTCATGTGGCTTCTCAGCTGAAACAAGAACTTTTATTGTTAGTGGAGCTTTGTTCCTCCAAGTCAGATTTGAATTTGTTCTGTGTATGAGTTGTGTGATCTGCCTGGAAGCACTCAGCATTAGTGATTTTGGTTGTGAGGTAGTATTGTCTTCATGGCTCGCATATGTGACATTTCTCACCCTTTCCTGATCTGAGCAGCATTTGAGAATGAAGACTTTAATTAACAATGGCATCTCAGCCAGCTGCTGGTGACTGCTATCTTGGTTCAAAGCAGCATCTGTGCTCACACTTGACAGCAGAAAAGTGAGAGAGAAAAAAAGAGGGAGTGTACAAGACAGCAATGTACCTTTTCTAAAATTGTTTTATCAGTTAAAAGGACTGAGTGATTTAGGCTTTACAACTGCTTAATTTGTTTAGGTTCTAAATTGTTGAACCAGCAGTTTGGCATTTTAGTCTCCTCTGCAGCTTTCACTTTGCTTGTGTCAGAGAAGATGTCACTCAGCCAAGTGCCCACTGGCATAGGCACTGAAAGTGTCCAAAATGCCATCTGCAATTAGGCATTTCTGTTATGAAGTCCCACAGTTTGTGCATGAGAACAACTTCCCTCACTGTGCAAACTTACTCAGCTCAGCAGTAAGAAGTGTCCTTCCTTAGGTGCTCACACTATCGAGAAACAGGCACACAATACAGTTTCAGCATGCAGATTTAAACAAGATAGAACCCCCTTTGTGCATCCATCCACTGCTTACAGGGAGCAGAGACAGAACTAACCTCTTTCCTGTCCTCAGATTTCTCTCAAATAATGATTTACCATGTGGGAGTTGGACAGCTTTGCTCCCTCTATATTACCAGCCACATTCAACTTCAGCAACAGATTTTCCTTTAATTAATTAAAAAAAAACCCAACAAACCACATTCACTCAGCAGAGCAAATAGTAACAAGAAAAATAGTGCACTGGGTCTTCATGTCTCTTGCTAATGTCAGAGTTGTCACAGGTCTCACTTTTGTCCATCACTCCTGTACACAGATACTGGTGTAGTTCAGCACAAGGTTTGGCCTATAAACCCTGGACCAACAAGTTTTGAGGCAACCAGTCCTCCCATTTCCATGTGAGCTACTGCTCATCTGCATTTATTGAGTTTGCAGAGCCAGCAGTTAAAGTTGTGATTGTTGCCCTTGGGAAGTTAACACTTTTGATTCAAAGTCTTTGTAACAATAGAAAATAACGTTCTCTTCTGAGATGCTTTTGCTGCTGAATGGCCCAAGAAGCCTTTGCTGTAGTCCTTGGGGTTTACATGAGACCTGAGTTACCACCTCAGGTGGCTTGGCTTACCTGATTGTGACATTCAGCTAACAGTACTTCATCCCATGCAAACAGAAGGCTTCTCCCCTTGCTAGAGCAAATAGGCTTAGATAGTACAGATTTGCTTCCTTCAGGGATGAAGGAGACAGAAGGCTAGAGCAATAAAATCCATTATGTATATCTTTTTGTATCTCCTTGTCATGAACTTGTAAGAAAGGGAACTAAGAGGATCACTACTGAGAAGAGCACTATAATTGTAGCTCCTGAGCACTGCATGTAGAAGATTGCCAAGGCAACCAATCATTCCACAGCAAGGGCAGAGGTAGTTCAGTTAAGATGAGGTTATTATAAACCCCTGCTGTGTATAATCATATAGTAAGCAACATTTTTAAAAGGCTCTTGTAAAAAATAGAACAGAGGGAAAAAGAATGAGAGAAATTAATTTCCTCTGTTTTTCTGCTCACTCACTGATTGAGGTACAAGAGCAAATTACATGCATGTCCTGCACCTGAGGACACTGGGGCTGGCAGGGAAAAGCAAGCTGCTTTCTTTACAAATATAACAGATCCTATGGCAGGGAGGGCAATGGGCCAGTTTTATCTGGAAAAGATATAAGTTTAGCTTCTAATGTATTTTTTTAGATATGAAGAAAGGGCTCTTCTAATGCAGAAGTTAAGTCTTTGCTGGTTTTGTTACAAATTACATTCTTAGGGGGATTGTTTGAAGTCAACAAGATCTTTTTGTGAGTAGGATTTACTCATGAAGTATGAGATTTGCAGATCAAATCCTTAAAAATTAAAAGGGCATGTGTACAATATCCTTCCATCAGCAGTACTCCTCTGAAGCAGTTCTTTCCCTAGCTTTCTCCATCCTATTACTTCTAGCTACTTGAGCTGCTAGAAATTGGCTGTTACAACAGTACAGGGATTCACAAGGCTGAATGATCAGCTGAAGCAGTTAAATCTTTCTGGTCCAAAGTAACATTTACAAGCAGCTATTTTAGCCATTCAGTCTATACTGCTGCCACACAAACAGTTAACCAGCATAACTGAAAGCAGCACCCAAAGCCAAGACTAAGTACCTCCAAGTCAGATTCACTGCCAGAAATTCTGCTGTAGTACTTCACTGAACAGAATTTGTCACTTTCCTAATTCTAGACACTGCTTTCCTCCAGTGACTTTTCACTTAAACGAGGAATAATTATTGCTTCACAAGTATCTTCTTTCCTCTTTCTTAGATCTGCATCTCTCAGATTTTCCCCTCTCAGCAAAAAAAAAAAAAAAAAAGAGAAAATACCCCCAAACAAATCTCAACTCCTACTGACACAGCACATAAGTTATTCAGTGGTACTTATTGCTTATTTCTTCTGCATAGGATGGAGTATCACCCCCACAGCCTAACATTAAAAACACTATACTCAGCAGCACTAGAAGGTGGAGGATCAGAGTGGAATCGTGTTCCTCATTCTAGTAGTGACATGTGATATACAGGACAAATCAGTTCTCCATCCATTTTGCAGTCCATCTCCATGAAACCAAACACACATAAGCACTGCAGGCAACACCCACAATTGTCCTGCAGTCATGTTGTTTGTGTTGTGCAGTTCATCAGCAGCCATAGCAGCGACCGATTTCAACAAAAACCTAAACACTCTCCAGGGATGGCATTTTCATCCAGAAAGCTGGCTTATGGCATCTCATCAAGTGTTCTTGCCTGTCACCTGAAGAATGTATGTTGGTATTTCTTTAACTGAACAAGGGAATGTACTAGAATTTTCAAGAACACTCAAAGTTTGAAACACACTCAAGAGCCTTAAAGTTACTTTCCATGCTTTGGTGAGGGATAACATCAATCCTTTCTGCCCCTACACAAAGCTTTCCTGATCGTTTTTCAGTCTGTTGAGTTACAGCAAGGATGACAGAATCCAGTTATGATACAGCACACAACACTGCATTAAGCAAACTTCAGGTACTTTTCACGTGTGCCAAATTGTAGCATGGTATTTGACAAATATTAAGTTGGACAAAAGTAATAGTTATCTGTAACTGCCACCCCACCTACACGCAATAGGCAGGTTTAGTATTTCCTTAAAAAAAAAAAAAGGATCAACAACCTTTAATTTTAACTAGTCCTTAGGAAATCTCAGTTTGTACAGGACAGTTGACCTCTCAGGGCTTTTGGTGTTATGCTTTGTCTATGAGCTTAACTATCTCTTTGCAAGAAATAGGAAAGACTTTCTGCTGCTTCTGAAAGCACATTCCTATAGCGTGAAGATTATTGTTCTTTCAACATAGAAGTTCCTCCCTAATGCTGTAGTAGAGCCAGAAGCAGGGTATAGGACAGTAACTTGTTAGAATGCCAGTTAAGTTTTCTTCTAGACAAAGCATGATGAGAAGAGCTAAGATAAGAGAAATAATTTACTCAACACTACTAAATGTTGAAAGGGACAAAAGGCTGAGATAGATCAGAGTATGGCTCGTTTAAGCATATGCACAGGCTGGTACAGAGCACAGAAAGGTATAGCTATTTCTGAACTCATTAGCCTACTATTTGTACAACTATTATACTCTGAAAAATTGAACATAAAACCTTGTTGAGGATCAGATACTAGCTGAAAAAAAACCCCATTCTTGGTAGAAAAACTGTAGCAGCCTTTGACCATTGTCTGGAATTTTGCCTTAAAAATATCCTTGAAGTCACATATAATAAGTGACAAAAATATTTGCTTTATTGGTGATTAGCAGAAATGACTACTATTCATGTAGGTATCTAGTGTCAAACTAACTACAGTGCTGTCCTATGTTGTCCAATTTAGTGAAGTTGCAGCTAACTTGGACATTTCTTTTACTGAAGTTAGACTTCAGCTTATTCTTAAACTTCTAAGTTTTAGCTATCTGTGTTTGCCCTTCTGTATATACACACTTCCCCATGAAAACTGACAGTCTAGGAACTGAAAAGAAATTCTTTAGTTAGCACAAGGCCCTTGTGGAAATTGCTTATTCCCTACACATGAGGACAAGAACAGCTCTCATGTATTATCCTTTCACAGGCTCCAAATATTTGATTGTCCTACAGTTCAAGTTCCACATTAATATTGATGTTTTAAGCTCCCCTCTTACGATACTCAAAGTAAACTGTCTTTCAGTGACATATTCTATTCAACTCTTCTTGTCCCTACCTTCATTTTAGTAGAGAAATAGGTCTCAGCTTCACTATTACCTCTCTTTAAAAAAAGTCTTTCCTGTTTTATACATCTCCTTCAGCCTGCAATACCACAGCTTTTCCATTAAGAATTTAGGTGTGGGTTTTGTTTGGTTTTTGGTGAGGAAGGATGCTTTTATGTTGAGGCAGACAACTACAGTTCAGGGTATTTAGGTTCTGCCCACAGGGCTTTTTGCAAAGTTAGCAGTACATGTAGCAAGTCATTACTTGACTTCTGTGGCATCACTGAAAACGGTAAGGATGATACTTCACTATTTCAAGGCAATGCAAAACTAGAGTAGTGCTTTTGAACTGAAGCAGCTCTTTTCCCTCAAACAGAAGGTGCAATGGAGGCAGTGGTTTGTTAATGTTATCTAGTTACCTAATCTCATCTGGATTTTACATGTTTTTGCCCTGTGGTTGTTTATGTTGAATAGGTAGGAATACTGGAAATATGATTATATGCTGTGAAGTAAATTGCTCTCATTTGCTGGTTTGTCCATAAAACCTTCCTGAAGGAGCTCAAAGGTAATTGTAGTTATGTAAGAAAGTCTTACAACACTCATAGAACGTTATCCTCTTTGCTCTCCTTGTTACCCCCAAAGTGATTTGAATGTCCAGCTCTTCTCAACCAGGTTAGTGAGGAGGCCATCGGGGGCAACATGGCTAACTCATCTAGTTACAGCCTTAGTTGTATTAATGCATTGAACTTCCAACTTCATCTGTGCTCAGAGCCTGGCAAGATCTATCTTTAAGACACGACATCTCTTCCTTCACTTGAAGGTGACTGCAGCCAAGCTCTCTTCAGGTATAAACTTACAGACAGGTCACAATTACTGCTTGACAGGACTTTTTCCCAGAACAGAAGCAACATAAACAGCATTTCTGGAACAGCTTTATGCCCACCTTTATCTTTCCTGCAGCCACAAGAATTGCATAGCATAAGGTCCTCCAGGTGCTGCTTGGACTCTTCAGAAACTGAGCCATAGACCAGTTGACTGATTTCTGGCAGGCTTTTGCCTTCCAACTAGGCCACTTCTACTTGGTTCACTGTGCTTTGCTTTACTCAAATTTCAACACAAATGGTGCCCAAGCACGCAGGAGAAAAGAGAACTGTCTTGCCTAGTTTTACAGGCTTTACAAGCCCGATCACACACACGTGCTTCTGTAAGCCTGAAGTGCATACAAACACCTTGGACTAAGAGGACAAGACTTCTCGGAACATCTAGTACTAGAGCTTTGCTTTGGTTCAGAGAAATCAGGGACAGTATTTTTGAGGCTGAATATAGCATTCCCAGTCCAGGTAGTAAGGAGTGGGATAAACTAAGGTGTTCTACACATCAGCACAATCCACTTGTTTATGACAGTGAAATTTTGCCATGAAGTGAGAACTTATTTCCCTTCCCATAAATTTCAAACAATGAAGACACGGCTTCAGCTTATCAGGTCCAAGATGCTACACACATCCTATTTCTCACCTGAAAGCTGTACATTCTGAATTCTCTCAGGTCAGCCTTTATCTCCCTCAATATGTTGTAGGAATAAAAAAAAAACAACAAAAAAACCTCTGGGGAGAATGTGGTTCCTTTTCCAAGAGATTTTGTTCTTTCTCCCATTCCCTCTGAATGTCATTGTATCTGCTGTTTCTCGAGCAGGAAATGCATTATTAAAGCAGTTTCTCCTCCATAAACTGCTTTGCATCTGACTGTTTCATTGTAAATCCGTAGCCACAAAGTCAGGCCACCTTGGGATAACCCAACGTGAAATCTGACCTGATGAAAATAGTTCATGCCTCCCAGCCTGCATTGCAACCTGTGAGAAGGGCTTTTATTATTTATTCAAAACCTGTTTAAATCCCCCTTTTTCTGAAACGACCATTTTAAAAATATTAAAACACCACAGCTAAGCTGGGAGATTAAACAAGTTTAAACCTTATCATTGCAGGTGGGATATTAGTTCCAATAAAATGAGGAGAGATGGCAGGCTGCATGGTAACTGGAGCCCCTTCTACTCAGTAACTAATCACTGAAAAAGCATTTGGTGAAGGAGGGGGAGAGCGGATGAGGGAGCGAGACAAACAATGCATCCAAGCTCCTGGCAACCCTAACTGTTTACCATGGTGATGCACAGAAGGAAGAATGCCATGCAGAGTAGCAAACCTGGATCTGTCCCCGTAACACTTGCCCTAGATTCAAGTACTCTGAGAAGCTGAAAATGTGACCTTCAGATATTTTTTTTATGTTGGGTGATGCAGCAGCTGGACAATGCTGTTCCAAAGCTGTCAAAAGGCTGCAGAATGTTTACCTGCACATCTCCCATTACACATTTTCCTTTTAAATATTTAGCTATCAGTACTACTCAAACATCTCCACATTTGTAGTTGCACTTTTTAAAGGGAGACATGGTCTTTCTGTGGGCCTTAACTAAAAAATCTGGCTTCATTAAAAGTAGTTGAATTAAAAGCCATCATATTCCAAAGTTTACAAGGGGAGGGATACCCTTGTAAATTTTTTACCCCCTCTCATGAGAATAAGATTGGCTACTAAGTCACTTCTAAGGTACCATGCCTTTGATTTTCCAGTCAGGAGTGACTTAGAATAACAGCTTCAGTGAACCACAACTGGATCACCCTTACTATCTTATATCTTATCCTAATGCAGAACTACAAGTAGGGCTACAGAAGACAGTGTGGCAAGCCCCAGCAAGCAGATGGAGGTACATACATGCTAAACAGAAGTTTGCAATGCCTAAGAGGATGGTAAAACTGTCTTCTGTCAGTACAGATCATCTGAATGACAGAATCACTTAATGCGAAGAGAAATTACATTGGTTGCTTGCAAATATTAACCTCCTTTCATCACCAGCATTGTAATCTACGTATCTATTTAATTTCTGGGGCATCTTCTCTCCCACACTTATAAAGGAGAGGATGCAGTATTAAAAAAAGCACAAGCAAGGTTTTGAAGGACTAGATAACTGTGCACAATGAGGAGCAGTAATCACTCAGTGATATTTTAGGAGTTCAAGTACTCCAGCTATTAGAAGTTTCAGTAGGAAAATTCTAACATGTAAAAAAAAAACCCACGGTGATCTAAAGCAGCTGAACACAAAAGATCTTGAAACCACAACACTTTTCCTGTCCTTACTGTTGATTCTGAAAAAGAAAATGTTAAACCGGGAACTATCACACCTCACTCTTCCCACTGCCTTTCGCCACTCTGTCCAGACAGCTGTCCAAAGGAGAAGGAAAAGCTTTGACTATTGGGAGCTGGCTAATTTGGGCTGGACTGCTTTCATCTTTCATCTGATCCTTGTTGAGGAAAGTCCTGGGTGTACATTAGTTTTAAATGGCTTTTACCATGTATCACAGGTACTTAGTTCCTTAGGCAAGCAGTGCTATTTGTATAAATCCAAATCATTAAATAGCCTTTGGCCACCACTTAAAGTGAGGCAAGTACCTGCCTGAGCTACATACTTAAATTCTTAGGGGAGGAAACAAAGGGCACAAAGTTAATAGGAATCACAGAGAGCTGAAACACAAGCAAAACTCCTAGGAGAACTCCTGAATGTTGCATCCAGAAATGATGCAGAAAATGGTACAACAGTGCTGCAGGTCAGGAAGAGGTGTGATGTGGTACCACCTATCAGGGTCTACGCATGAGCATACCTGCTTGTGTGGCTGCTGCCCATCTTGCCCAGCCCTTGATGAGGCCATCTTCTCCTCCTTTCCATTAACACATGGACAAGTTTTTTGTGGGAATTAAGAAACCTTTGGTTCTCTTTGAAGGAAGCCTTCACCAAGGAGCAGAAGGATGATTTCACTGAACTGGAGATTTCCATGAGAGTCTAATGAACAGTACATGAAGCAACACAGAGGAAAGATCAAAATAAGCCACAAAGCATCCTAATCTGTTTCTTCTAGGAGGATGGACTTTTTACTCATGATGCGAGTTGGACACATTTCCAACTACCAGTTCTGAAGGATTAGAGTGATTGCCCAGTGTTTTAGGGTTTTTGATGTTTGATTTTGGTTTGTTCGTGGTATTTTCCATCTCCCTTGTCTCGAGTACAATCTCTGCAGTCTAGGATATTTCCTTTTTCCCCAAAGTGACACAGGCAGTTCATGCACATTCAGTATACCTATACATAGTTTAACTTCAGCAAGTGATGATGATCCCCTGCATCTGTAAACTACATTTGTCTCTTCTTGTATACCAGCAGCTTATAATTACTTTCTGGGATGTAAAGCATGTTTAAAGCTTGATGCTAAAATACTCCTTGTCTACTTCACCATTGCCATACCTACATCGAATAGGCATGTGGAAGACATCTCAATCTCGTGTGCATTACCCACTGGTACCCAGGTTTGTACTTTGCAAATGCCCCAAGTCCTAACAATCTTTTGTGTTTGGTGCTGTATTTTCAAGTAAAAGAAAATGGTAGCAATGAGAGCAACAAATACAAGTGCTACAGAAATTTCTTAAAGAAATGGCACTCAAGACACCTGAAAACCATGGAGTCGCATACATAGTCCATAAGACAGTCAATACTGCCTTCAGCTCATGATACAGCCCTGTGATTCCATGACAGCTATCTCCTCAGTGAAAGCATTCTTTAAATGTATCTGCTTTAATAGAAGGCAAATCAGATCATTAGTTCTCTTCTGCATACTTTTGTCAGACTGAGTCCAAAATCCTTCTGTATTTAAACACTTGCTAGGCTTTAATACACAAGGTGCCCCACAAAAGGCACAGCAGCTGGCAGCAGGTCCAGCAGCAGCAGATCCCTCACCGTCAGCCCTGGATACAGGCTCACAGGCAAATCCAACGCACGTGTGGGAAGCACAAGCAGCCTCAAACGTGGGAGTGCAAGACTTTAGACAGGGAACCTCAACTTGCTGCTGTCAGCGAGGGCATGCCAGCTAGTCTTAGTCCTGGCATTCGAACCTGAGCTGTCCCATAGGCCCGTTTCCAGAGCGCCGTGTCTGTGCCTGGCGCTGGCGCTGGGGCGGGAGCGGGTCCCGGTCCCCGCCAGCCTTGGGCTACGGCGACACCTCCCGGGCACTGCGGGGAGCGGCCCCGGGAACGGTGCAGGCTCCCATCCCTCTGCTCTCACCCTCTTCTGTCCGACACTCAAATCCACCATTTCTAAATACCCTTTTTTTTTCGCTTTAGATGTCAAGTAGGATCGAAATTCCTAGACCTCGTATTAGTATATTCCGTCTCGAAGAAACAGACTCGGCAGTCCTTTGGTTTGCTGTCAGAAAAGCTTTCTGATCTTGCATACAAACCCAATATTAAATTCATAGGAAACAGGATTGTAGCCTCCTTTCTACAGGAGACAGCCAGAACCTAACTGCTAATACAGTGAGGAAAAGAGCAATGGTAATAAGGAGCCCTGTTGCATCTCGACCCAATGCAGAACTGTCAGAAGCCCAGAATCTGTAGGGAGGAGCATAGGCAGTTCCTGAAACATGATCATAGGAACAGGTATATGCACACGCTAGTTCAGCCCAAAGACAATCCAAATTACATAAGCTTTTTGTTTTGTATGTGACCTTTAAAAAGTGATGTAAGAATGTATGATGCTGGAAAGGGATCCTTTGAAAATTCTCTTTTTATGTGATTAAGTCATTTCCAAAACAGCCCCTGTGTACTCACTGCCAGTACTGGTGTTTGGTAATTTCTCAGTCCCCTCTAGAGTGTAAGAAAGAATCTTCTGAGCAGCAAGCCAAAGCACCTGGGATTTCATGCAGGCCACAACTCCCAAGTTGTAGGGAAAACTATACACTGATAGTAAGAAACAGAATAGACCTCACACCACTGCAGAGACCCCTCCTGTTAGTTCAGTCATATCTTTATGCCTCCTCAGCACCACATTTCATCTTCAGAAACAAGAACTTAGTAGTATTGTTACATTCAGACAATATTGCAGACTAAAAAGCAGACTAAAGCTTTATTAAGTCAAACTGAAGTGGGATTCTGAAGTATTTTGTAAACTGGCTACAGGACAGCTACCCTGTTACCTTTTTCCCCTGCAGAAGTTAGTGTTAGTTCTAATAGCAAGTACTCTTAGTTGCTTATTTTCAGGCTCAGTCCTTCTCTATAACAGCTTCCCCCACACACAGATGACTTAACAGAAGAACAACATTACAGTTTCTCTGAGGCCTCTGCACTTCCACAGGCTTTTGACACACTCCTGAAGAGGCACAAGCCTCATCTAGCAAATGATTCAGATCATTTAGCCTGGCAGCTAAAGATGGAGCGAGAGATGGATATAGAACTGGCTCGAGCTTTCTGGAACCTCTTTGCAGTCTTCAGCCTCCTCCCCTGGTTCCCATCTTCTTTGGAAAATAAACAGCTCTGATTGTTGTGCACTTGAGATTATGAAAACATCAAGTCCATTAGTATTTGGCAAAGTGCTCTCTCATTTCCTTCTGATGTAATAATTGAGAGAGAGGGAGCAGAGACTGCAAAGATAGCACAAGGCACGAGTTAATGACCTTCTCACATGTATGTGTGGGCTCTTTTATAGGGAGCCTTTTCCAATCCCCATCTCGCCTCCACTCATACTATTTCAGCTGAAACACTGCTTCAATGTGGCTTTTATTATTTGATCTGATGTCCTTTGGCCAGCCTTCAGAGGCAGCTAAATGGCAGGCAGGTGTGGGGGTCTAAGACAAAAAGCAAATGGAGCTAATGATTCAACAGGCCTACTTGCACACCGTCATTCAAGCATCAGTCTCAACAGGCAAACATCACTGTTGCCAAGTTCTTGTTCCCTCCTGTTACACATTTAAGTTGGTGGGGTGGGGGGTGTCCTAGCTTCCTTTTTGGTGGGAATTCTTTGGAAGACTGAAGGCCCAATAGATAAAATCAGGATGTGGGTGGAGTGACTAAGTGTAGAAAGCCATCAACTGTTTAAAGAAAATTAACTGAGGTCAAGGATCGCTAGTCTGTGAAGGACTGGGCTGACCACCCACTTACTTGGTTGCCAAATTTGTGGCTTGACTTCAGGTACCTAGAGCCAAATTGAAGTGGGATAAATTCCACAGAAGGGTACAGTGTTCCCTACTGGCTTTCTAGAGGCTTTACTTTCATCTTTTGAGTTGCTTCTAGAAGCCTCCAGAGATGTGTAGTTTTCCACATTAGCTTAAGTGGAACCCAATCTCCTTTTAAGAAAAAAAAAACCCACAACTTAACTTGACAGCTCAGGTTTTGGGAAAATAAAGATTACCCCTTGACAGGTGGTCTCATTTCAGTGTTCCACTTTGAAGTGGCAAGTTACTAGTCTTTCTAAGTCAAAAAGGTGATAGCATAGACACTTCTCCAGCACACTGAAGCCCAATCTTCTCTACCAAGTCTTCCTGCTCCCAGTGGATTCAGTGACCAGCAGCTTGGGAAGAAATAGCATGTATGGAATCACAAGTAGATCTCAGTAGGGTACTCCCTGCCATAGGTAAGGGCTTCTGTGAAGCCTGACAGCACCAGAAAGCAAGTTATGCATTTCCTCAGTGTTTAGAGGAGTCCTTCCTCTTTCTTCCCCAAATAAGGGTGTGCATGCACCTCTGCCATTGGTATCCAGTAGAAGAGTTGAGCAAGTTAGTTTGACATATCGCTCATCTCAGCAGGGTTTAGCCTATTCCTTTGTTTTTACTACCAATGAACCCTGGGGTTACATGTTCCAGGGCAAGCCATGTATCCTTTGTGCAGCAGCACTAGAAGACTGGCAGGAAGGATCAGTTTTACCCTCTTTTCACCTCCAACTCAAAGGAACTGACAAATGGATTACAGGATTGATTTGTCCCAGAAGACACATGATTTCTGAAAGGCCCTTTAGAAGGGCTCCCAGCCGATTTCAGGGCTGTGTAACAGAACTTCTTTGCCATACCCTTATGTTTAATTATGAAAGATCTCCCATCACAGAAAAATGGTCTTTTCCCAGATCTAGCTGCAAGTACAGTTGTTTCCTTCTTCCTCACACGTTGTCTTCCCCTATATTTTATACAGGCAAAGGCACATATATTCCTGCTCCTTTCTGCCAGTTACGTGGCTTCAGTTCCAATTTCATTGATTGCACATGCCAGTGTCTGCAAAGCTGCCTTAAGTAAGTTGAATCAGTTGGGAATTCAAGGTGATTACATTTTTCTCCTTCACATACATTGTTTTAGTTAAAAGCCACTCTGGCTGCTCCATAACAAAACCAGACACAGTGGGCCCCATTGTCCGACTCTTGGCCAAGGTAGCATGTATGGATTAAGTGATGAATTGCAAAAAGGGCCTAAAAGCCAAGCTGTAACTTCACAAAAAGGCCATTAAAGGTGAGCGCTGTCAGTAAAGTGCCCATTTAGAATGGCTTTTATGACCCTCGGTCTTCCAAAGGCATACATGAGCCACGAATCCTTCAGTCTCCCAGACTCCAGCTGCCCAAGAGACAGGAGAGGCCTTCTGCAAAGTGACAGGTTCTCATCTGAACTTGGCTGGGAGAGCTGTTTGGTGCAGAGATGGTGGCTGTAACACTGTG
Organism: Urocolius indicus; assembly: GCA_013401255.1. Classification (NCBI taxonomy): domain Eukaryota; kingdom Metazoa; phylum Chordata; class Aves; order Coliiformes; family Coliidae; genus Urocolius; species Urocolius indicus. The sequence goes on from WBNH01004368.1 coordinate 865,240, forward strand.
ATTATTCACCTCCAGCTGATGAGGAAAAGCAAAACCTTGGTCTCTGCCAGAGAGGAGTTGTGGCCTTTGCACTAAAACTACAAGATGGAAAGTTTGGAGGAGGGGGAAGAAAACAAAGGCACACACTGGCATCTTTTCCCCCCTAAACTTCACTCCATCAATTCTGCATGAGATCTATTTATGCCTCCTTTTATACACTAGAAAAAGAGATGTATCTATACAGCATTTCAGGATACCAAGTGCTTCACAGATTTCTGGTTATTAGAGAGGAGATACTTGGCACTTGAAAGCCAGGTAGGACTATGAAATAGATATCAAGTAGGACAGAAGATTTCCTGTCACAGAGCTTACAGTTGGCCTCTCTCATCTTGTCTCCCTACCATCCAGGTGGCACTGCTGTCCTTAAGAGCATCACCAGTTCTTTAGCAAGTACTTCTTGGCAACAAGTTTTTTCCTGGACTTAGATTTCAGGCAATGGAAGATGAAGAACAAGTACTTAACCCCAGAGCTGACTTTCTTACAAGTCAAGATAAAGAAAGGGTAGGGAGGAACACCTCAAAGTATAGGCCTGTAAATCAGTTTAAAGTCCCCACTACTGATTAGTCTTTCCAGCCTTCTTGAGTAACTCTTTACAAGTCAGTCAGCTACAACAGCCTGTTATATAACAAAAGCCTCTCACACTTTGAAACCTGGAGCACATTTACTGTGTAATTAAAGCACAAACAATATAGTCAAAGGATTGCAACCCAGCTAGAACAAGTGTGTGTGTCCTAAAAGCAGGCAAAAAGGCAGAAACAAGTGTCAGTTTGCAAGGAGTCAGCCCCACTCTTCTTCGGTTAGCTCTAGCGACCAGCTTCCACTAGTTTTCCCCTTGAGACAGAAAAGAAGAAAGAGCTTGTAAATGTAAGGTGCCAGGGTCACTCACCATCAGCTGTGGCATACCCTGTGCACATGCTGTGCCTCTCCTCTAACCTTTCCTTTTGTACTTCAGACAAACACATAGCAACAGCCACAGTCCCAGGCAGAAAGTTTGAACAAACTTTTATGTCACAGCATTAAGTACAAGGGTAGGCAGCTGATAAACAGGAGCCTTGTTGTCAGCTTGAGGAACGGAGAAGTACATTTATGGCAGCTAAATGGAAGATATGAAGATTCACTGAGAGAATACACAGTAAGAGTAGAGGGTGTCAGGGATATGTAAGATGCCTTTCAGGCAGATATCTAGACAAAAAGACCCATCAGAAAGTCATATTACTTAGTATAGACTACTATAGTGCTTACGTTTTTTTTCCTCAATTCCTCAATCAGAACTTAGAAAGAGGTTTCCAAGACTACTCTAAGTATGAGAATTCTCAAGAACCTCCCAGGAGTTTCTCAAGTACTTTTAATAGTACCTTTGTAAGCAAAGCAAGATGGAAAGCACAGGAACTGTACTTTCACATACTCAACAAACAAAATCTGTTTCTATAACCCCACATGAACTTCAGGCTTACTCTTCAGAAGCAGGATTTTACACTAGATAAAGTCTTAGGCTAAAGAAGTAGACAGTAGTGATCCAAAACAAACCAGTCCTCTAGCTAGGAAACAAGCTATTTGCAACCAGGAATAGATTTAGCAATTCTTGTACAGCTCCCAGTGAAAAAGCAACACCTTTGTCTGTCAGGTAACCTGCCAAATACAAAACTCTAAAATCTGAAGTAAACCAAATTACCATATAAAACAACTGAGAAAAACCCAACACCACAAAACAGCCAGGAAATGCTTATCAGCATAAGAGAATTCTTCTTACCTTACAGGTTACTGTAGTTGAAAAGTAATTCCGAAGATTAACAACAGTTCCTTAAACTAGGACTTCTCAGAAACTCCCAGAGAGCTTTTTAAAAATCAATAACCCCATCCAAACCACACCTTCCTCATACAAGGCTTATATATCTAGAGAGAGGGCAAACATCTCTCTGAGTACACCTGAAAACCTGATTGGGACTGGTCAGCAAGAAAGAGAGGTGGTAATTAGGATCATCTGACAGCAGAGACAGGTGAAAACACTGAATGAATCAAGTCTGCTAACAAGAAGATAATTGCAGTGGGCTGAGCCTTGACCAGATAGGGATGTTTTCCTATAGTGACATACCTATGTATTGTTAACAGTATCTTGTGGGAAAGCCCAGACTACTGCTGTTTGTGCTCCAGCAGCTGTGCTGGATACTTCCAGATTTTGTTGCAGAGATGGACACTATTCCAGAAAGTGCCTTGATTCAAAGGCACGTCAACTCTTACCTGCTGCTTGTGCACATTTGTGGGTCTTTCTACATCTGTCTGTGTAAATGTTCAGGACACAGCTGTTTTTATTCTCCATATCAGTTGATTTTCTAATTGCTGGAAGGGAAATGCAGTTTATGCTGCTGTCTTTGCACCTGAATCATTCCCAGCTGCATGGATCTCAGCTAGGGTTTGGTGGTTAAATTTTCTGTGTGCTAGATCCTACTCTCAAAGTCCCTGGCTTTCTCAGGTTAGGATATTTCACTAGAATTTTATTCTGTAATAAAACTGGAGTTATGGGAAGACTTCTAAGACCACCAGAAATAATTTTGTGCTTTTCTGTATAAATGCAAAACTCCTCTTAAAAGGTGATAATAAGAATATTTTGAATCTCCCAAAGCAATATGAGTCACCTAAGTTTCCTTCATTGAAAGTTTCCAAATAGATTGGAGGAAGAAGCAAGTTTGTTCCCATTCAGAACAACCCCAGCCTTGGAAAAGTCTCTTAGATAATGGGATTCTACCTTTATATGTAGCCCAATAGAGCCTAAACTATTGATACTTTTGTGTTGTACAGAACAGGAGTGGAGGTGGTTCTACATAGCTTAAGTAAAAGATAAAGAATAGCTCAAAGTGTTGTATCAAAACACCCTTCTCTTTTTTGTCTCCATTTTGCCTCTGCCTCAAGCAATCAAATCTCATCACCTGCTCTTCATCCTGAGCAGCAGGAAAGATCACGTTTACCATAACAGCACACTGTACCATCTGTCCAAGCTCTTGGCCCAATCCTTTTCTCTGCTGTGGAAAAGTAAAGGTTTTGTTTTCAATGACCAAAGCACCTTACAGGAGTGTCTTCCATCTGCAGCAGCTTCAAACTACTGTGCTTGCTATGATGCGCACGTACTGGTCTGAATTATTGTCCAGACTTGGATATTATGGAGATACACTGACATACCTTGTCACCTAGACAGCAGAGTTTCTGGAAGATGCCATGGCAGTGATTTAGGCTGTAGATACAACATCATCACCTGGAGCTGAAGACAAACTTGCACAATGCATACAAAAGGCTGAGCTGGCAATATACAATTAGCTTGGCCAGGTTTTCCTGATCTGTAAGCTCACCTTTGATACCCATACTTCAATGGCATAGACTTTCTAGAGGCTAAATTGCATCTAAGTTTCATGCTGGATTAATAGAAGACGAAGGAGAAGAGACTAAACCTAATCCTGACAACTATTTCTATCAAGCTTTAAAAAAACCCAGTTCATAGGGCAGCAGCTTCATTACAAATATTTTTATCCCCCCAAAAGAAAATACATGCACGTTCTTCACTGGGGAACTCAAGGCAGCAGTTCATTGACTTCTGTGTGAAGCTTTGAAAACTCTAATTGTGTTGACTTGTGGAATGTTAGATGACAGAGGGATCTACAGCCCAAAGTAAGTCAGAGACTAGAGCATTACATACCTCATATAGTTTAAGTGAACAGTCATTTCTCGCTTTGGGATTGGGAGCTGACAGGTGTTTCTTGGGCAGCTGCATTTTAGCCTGAACTATATTCCTCATGTACTCCAGCTATTGACTGGATTTATTGTTTCAGACATCAAGATGATAGTTTTGAAGGCATTTCTTTCTCCACAGCAGCAGATCCTCTTCTAGTGCTGCCTTTGTGCCCCAGATGGCTTTACTGAGATCCCCTTACTTTGACCTGCATTAGCCCTTAAAACTTCAGTTCCTGTTTTGGTGAAGGTGTAATTCTGAGCTGTAGATAAACCTCTCTCATTTCACTTTTGACTGGGAAGAAAAGCCAAGGCTGTGTGCTGTAACCAGCTAAAGCAAATCCAATTTATTTGATTGCAGTTACTTGCTCTGATGTAGTCACTTCTACATACGCAACTCTCTCCCTGCCACCCACCCGGACATACACGCTCTCCTCAGCCTTAACGAAACCAGTTCTTTTGGCACAGTGCCTGTGTTTGGGGCTTCACTTTGACATGCCATAGCCTCACACATTGCTGTGAAGGTGTTGGAAAGGCACCGCAGCCTCCCTCAGAGCGGTGCTCTTTAAACTTTCCACTGATTAGGGGCCTTTTAGCACTCAGCTGGCTTTTCCTAATGGATTTTTCCTTTTCATTGAGACTATTTTTTTTTTCCCAGGCGTTGCCAAAGTAAACAGTTGTGGACTGCTATTTGGAAAGCAGAGATGAGAAGAAAAGGGAGGAGGATCAGAACTGGTCCAAAAGTGTCCAGACAAGCACTATATATCAATTGATATGTGTTGAGGGCCAAGTGCTGCAAGAGTGAAAAATCTCGGGGAAAAGGAGGACATTTATTGAGAGACAAGCATAATAGAGACAGCTGAAAAGTCTTCTTTTGGCCCAAAGATGCCATACCCACATCCTTGAGCCTTTAGGGGAAGCAGGTTGTGAGCTTGGCATTAACCAGCCTGCTTTTGATGTATTTCTAAAGTCCTGAAGTCAGAGGAGCTGTCTGAGTAAATCAAACCTTACAGAGTTCAAACATATCAGTCCTTCATTGCTCTGAAGTAGATAATTTAAAGTGTGTGGGAACCTATCAGGCACTATTCAAAAGAACCTCCCTCTGTGCTGCTCTGCTCAGTGGAAATCCCACATCTCACTGGGGATGGTCAGAATTTGGTCCAGGCCAATAAGGAAAGCTGCTGGCTGCACAGCAGCTGTGTTCCCTCCCAGCTGGGTATGTCTGTAAAAAGTTGTTCTAGATTTTACAGTTCCTTCTCTGATTCCTTTACACAAAATATGACAAGAACACAGCAGACCTTTTATATATGATCTGCTTTCCCTGTCCCATCTCTATACTGAGTTAGTTCTTTTATAGTAACTTACTCTGTTGACTAATGTTTCCAAACTAATGGTCTGCATTCTTCTGTCTGAGGGCCTTTCACTTACAGGGAACCAGAGATCCAGACAGGTGTATCAGTATTATCACTGTTACACACACAAGGAGCAATAAAGCTGACCATTTGCCCAGTAACACCCATCAGTTGTGAGGGGGTTGGAATTGCAGCTTAGCTCTCTCCTCTCTGCCCAATCCTTTTAGCACGCCTCGCTTACTTGCTTATTAAATCCGGAGCTGTTCTTCCGTATAACTGCAGACTCAATAACTGGAAGTGCAGTGTTAAGGAGGCTGAACTGATGGTTAGTAGTTGCACAGAAACTCAGAACAGCAGTTCCATTCCATAACTGTGTGCCCCGGGCATTTTGAGGTTACCCATTAACGCTTACTTCTATGCCCCTCACCTCCGTAGGTACTGTGGGCTGCTGCCCACGTGCCCTGTTAGCTGATGGGGTGGTAATGCCTCTGAAACTGCCCATTGGGTAGAAGCTTCCTTCCATTTCTGTTTTTTAAGCAATAGGGAGTGCAGACCCTTTAATATGAGCTTTGATTCTTACACTGTGGCGCTTAACAAGAACATAAACTGTCAAGTGTTAAAAGCAACAAAGTCATTGCTGTGGGAGACTCAGCATACGAGAACCTTGCAAAGAGAACACAGGGCACCCTGAGTCCTACTCCCTGATCAGGTATCTGTAAATTACAGCAAAGGCTTTGTGTTATCTCTAAGGACAGAAGCCTTGGTAATACAAGTTGTCTTAATAGCTTAACAAAAGCAGAAGTATTCTGGGAGAATGAAGCTTAGCAGTTGGTGCACTGGAGACACTGTCTATACACAGGTGTTCTTGAGTTAGCGTATGGAATATTTTAACCCACTTTCTTCCCTTTTAAACTCACCTACTTCTTTTTTTAATTCTTCTTTCTGCTTTCCTTGGCTTTTCTCTCCTCTATGTTCTCTCTGCTTCTCACTGAAATTGTTTAGGCAAGGAAGGTTTTGCCACCTAAGTGCAAAAATGCATTTTGGAAAGCATTGTGTACTCCCTTGAGCTTGCTACAGGAAGAATGATTCCTTACCCCGTCACTCTGCTGCACCATGGATCTTGATGAGACAGGCCTGCCCTGAAATCCATGTTGGTTTTAACTGGGAACCTGTTGTTTCCGTCCAAAGTCACCCTGGGATGGGCTCACACTCTGCTGAGTCCACCGCCCTGCTCAGGTTTCTCTTCCCTCTCTGGTCTCTCACTTGACAACCCATTAACACACCAGCATGTGTCAGAGCAGCAGGACGCCCTCTCTATCCAACCTCCTCGCCCCAGCTTGTGAATGGGATGACATTTTTCCCGGGGTGGGGGGGGGTGACTTTTCACGCCACAATGCCATCCACCCCGCAGGCAGCACCTTTCCCTCAGCCCTGCTACGGGCCACCACCCCCATCCTGGTACTGAGGGATCAATTCATTAGTGTTCACACATCCATCAAGGGCAGGTGTGAGGAGGCTGGAGCCAGGCTGTGCTCAGGGATGGCCAATGACAGGACAAGGGGCAACAGGGACAAGCTGCAACAGAAGAGGTTCCAAAGATGCACAAGGAAAAACTTGTTCCCTGTTGAGCTGAGGGAGCACTGGCAGGGGCTGCCCAGATGGGCTGTGGAGGCTCCTTCTCTGGAGACATCCCAACCTAGCTGGATGAGTCCCTGTGTGCCCTGCTCTAGGTGCTGCTGCTCTGGCAGGGGGGTTGCACTGGGTGAGCTTTCCAGCTCCCTTCCAACCCTTGAGATTCTGTGTGACTCTGTGATTGATGCTTCTGTGATCCTGGCACTGATTCGGTGATTCAGTGAGTGTGTGATGGATTCAGCGATCGCTGATCCCGGGATGGATTCGCTGATCGCTGACCCCGGGATGGATTCGGCGATCGCTGCTCCCGGGATGGATTCGGCGATCGCTGCTCCCGGGATGGATTCGGCGATCGCTGCTCCCGGGATGGATTCGGCGATCGCTGCTCCCGGGATGGATTCGGCGATCGCTGCTCCCGGGATGGATTCGGCGATCGCTGCTCCCGGGATGGATTCGGCGATCGCTGCTCCCGGGATGGATTCGGCGATCGCTGCTCCCGGGATGGATTCGGCGATCGCTGCTCCCGGGATGGATTCGGCGATCGCTGCTCCCGGGATGGATTCGGCGATCGCTGCTCCCGGGATGGATTCGGCGATCGCTGCTCCCGGGATGGATTCGGCGATCGCTGCTCCCGGGATGGATTCGGCGATCGCTGCTCCCGGGATGGATTCGGCGATCGCTGCTCCCGGGATGGATTCGGCGATCGCTGCTCCCGGGATGGATTCGGCGATCGCTGCTCCCGGGATGGATTCGGCGATCGCTGCTCCCGGGATGGATTCGGCGATCGCTGCTCCCGGGATGGATTCGGCGATCGCTGCTCCCGGGATGGATTCGGCGATCGCTGCTCCCGGGATGGATTCGGCGATCGCTGCTCCCGGGATGGATTCGGCGATCGCTGCTCCCGGGATGGATTCGGCGATCGCTGCTCCCGGGATGGATTCGGCGATCGCTGCTCCCGGGATGGATTCGGCGATCGCTGCTCCCGGGATGGATTCGGCGATCGCTGCTCCCGGGATGGATTCGGCGATCGCTGCTCCCGGGATGGATTCGGCGATCGCTGCTCCCGGGATGGATTCGGCGATCGCTGCTCCCGGGATGGATTCGGCGATCGCTGCTCCCGGGATGGATTCGGCGATCGCTGCTCCCGGGATGGATTCGGCGATCGCTGATCCCGGGATGGATTCGGTTATCACTGATCCTCTGATCCTGTGCCCGGCTTGGGCGCGCGCGCGCCGCCTCATCCGCCGTCAGAGCGCGCCCCCTGGCGGCGCGCGGAGCGCACGACGCGGAGCCCCCGGAGCGGGACGAAGCAGCGGCGGGAGCGTGCGGGGCAGCCTCACGCGGGGTCGGGGGTTGCAGAGCGGCAGCAGCCTGTGAGCTCTTTGCACAGGAGCGGGACTGACCTCATCCACACGCTAACGGCAGTGTGTGCAGGGTGGGTGTCGGCAGGACGGGGCAGCGCTGCTTCTGCAGGGTGCAGGACACGGCATGGACACAGGCTGGCACACAGGCAGTGCCCCTGGCACAGGAGGAGCAAGTCCTTTGGTGCTGAGGTGAGGGAGCCCTGGCCCAGGCTGCCCAGGGAGGGTGTGGAGGCTCCTTCTCAGGAGGTTTCCAACCCCACCTGGACACATTCCTGTGCCCCTGAGCCAGGGGAGGCTGCTGCAGCAGGGGCTGGAGCAGCTCTGCAGGACCCTTCCAGCCCTCTCCACCTTCCTGTGATTCCAGGGGCAGGTTGTGCCTCCTGTGTGCTCCTTTGGAAACAGGGATTCTGGACGTGGGAATCTGTTGGCAGCGAGTTCTCAAAAGCGCGTCCCAGCGTGGTGTTTGTTCCCAGACTGGTGCCACAGTTTGACACTTTTCAAAACAGTATAATATTGAAATAAAAACAAAGAGAGTGTCAGGCTGGCAGGAGTTTTTAAAACATACATCTCACGGACTGTGTAAGGAAAATAAACCCCACTTGTGATGGATCGAGGTCTGCTTTGGTCGCCACGTGGCTGAATCCGTTTTCTGCCGGCACGTCTGTGTCTTTTAAAAGGAACCAGCTGGAGTGTCCCTGACTGTGAAGTCAGATGATGTTGATGTGCAAATATCCCTCAGAAGCAGGTATTTCTGAAATGAAATATCTGCCAAACAGAAAAAGGGGCACATGTGGTAGGACAGAAGCCACGTTCCTGGGATGTAGAGGTAGAAGAGGTGGCCTTGTACCAGGAGGTTGGTTTAGAACTGAAAGATGAGGTGTGGCTTTGGGGAGTGCAGGTGTTAACCACAGAGCCTCACGTCAGAGCTCAGTAAAACCTCCTGTACTTACTTGGGGCACGATCTGTGGAACAAGCAGAGGTAGCCAGTAGCCTGCTGTTGCCGTTGGTTCTTGTTGCAGGACAACAAAGAAGTTCTTAGGGAGCGTGTGCAGCAGGTTCTAGCAACTGCAGCGTCTGTGTTGGCATTCTGGAAAGGGCCTGGATGCTAAGCATGTTTTGCTTTTGTTTTGTTTTAATAGTATCATAATTCTGAAAGGCTTTGATAAGCAGTTCTTCTAGGGGCAAAAAGCTAATGACTTTTATTATATGTATAGCACGTATGATATGTTTATAGCTTGTATAAGCCACCTTGTCAATGCAGGTAGCATGGTTAGACTGCCAGCTGGCTGACCAGTCCCAGCTGATACCGATGTGATGATACACAGCTGATGTGTACCCAAGGGTCTCGGGGCAGCTGAAGGCAATCTCTAGGTGGAGTTGACCTCTCACAGAAGCTGGTGGCATCTTGTTTCAGGTTTCACTCCAGTAGCACCGAGGTTCCTGTATCCCCTGCAAAGCCCTGGGGGACTGCTGCTTTGAGACCTGGTAGAGGAACAGTCAGCTGAGCATTAAACAGGGTCTGCCCACATAAACGTTTGTTAGAGTGTTAAGGTTCAATTTCAAAACAGGGAAGTGGAAGCAGTGCAATTTTATAAATACAGCTTTGTTGTGAAAGACCAAAGACTTCCTGTTTTGGGATCTCAGGGCTGTTTCTATTTCCACTATAAACGATGAGAGACTCACCGTAAACATAATGCTTGCTTTCATGACTTCTGATGCTTTCTACATGTGCTTTAACTCTTCTCAGACAGCCTCGTTGTATTGCCAAAAATAGAAATGGTGTCTGGAAAAAGAAAAGCAGTTTCTCAGTCTGATCTTTAAACATATTTTCTTCACTGGTATGAAAGACCATCACCACAGCACTGTACCCATTTGTCATAAATATGACATCAATTCACATTTCAGCGTTTTCACGCAATTCTTCTTTACAGCCCTCATGGAACAGCATGTTTCATTGGCAGTTTTTGTCTTTAGAGCTGTTTCAATCTTCTCTGCAGTAATTCCATCTACTGACAGCACTCACAACAGAGGCTGAAGTGTAACCGCTCCATGAAAACTTGTACAAGTTAATTGTACAATGTCATTGATTATGAATTTAACAATACTGAAGTGAACGAAAAGATGTAAGCTTGAAAGTCGTTTGGTTTGTTTTTCTCTTTAAGAAAAGGCAAAATCTTAGGACGATCCAAAATTCAAGTGGGCCAGAAATAAGAGGTACTGAGGAAATCCCAAGTGGCTGATAAATCACATGGCGATTCCTTGACAGAGTCACCAGAGCTGTGAGGGGATGCAATTGTGGGCTCCAGCTCCTCATGGAAAATGAATTCTTTGCTCTCTTTGCAAGAGAGCGAGCTACAAAGTTCATCTCTAAAAGCATTTTGGGGCTGCAAAATCTCTTTCATCTCATTTTGACAGTCACTGGCTGATCCCACCAGCAGCCCAGGGCAGCCACAGCTGGTGGTGTAGTTACAACCAGAAGAGAAGGAAAGGGCAGGTTGTAGTTTGCTGTTGCTTTTTTTTTGTTGTTGAAGAGTTAAGCAAAGGATATGGGTATTCAAAATGTGCTTGGGGTGGTCACAGATCTGTCACTTCTTTAGGTACAGAAAACTATCAGTTACCTGAAGATTCTATGTTTTTCCAGAACTATTGAGATGAATGCAAAACAGGCTTGTTCAGGTGTCACACTGTCAAAGGGCTTGGGGTCTAGTTGTTAATTTATCCCCTTTTCACACATCTATCTTTACAAGTGAACCTGCTGAACACAGAATGTCTTGGTTGGAAGAGACCTCCCAAATTAAGTCCAACAAAGCCCCTGGTCAAAGCAGGTATCATTCCCTCAGGCTGAGGCTCCAGCTCACCCAGGACAGGGCTTTCACCGCTTCTGTGGGCAGCCCAGAGTGGCAGCTTCTGCTTTTGTGTTCCTCTTTCACCTGAGACTGTTGATACCTTCGTTACCCCACCTGTAACCTCTGGCAGGATGAGGAGGTTACAAGACCCATCCCACCATTGAAATCTCCTGGTAACAACTTACCTCTTGTATACAAAGAAATCCCACTGCTAATTAATGAAGCTCCTGCCCTTAGAGCTGCTGGTGAAAAGCAACTACTGCTCCTGTGTCATCAGCTCAGCCCAGGCTGCTCCTGCCCCACCCACTGGCAGCGTTTTATACCTGTTGATCTCAAGTGTTTACACCAGGGCACCAACACCCCTCTCACAGCCAACATGATTTTGAATAGAGTGACTGTCCTGTTTGCTCCCACTTCCGTTTCACAGCAACGAACTGTTGCAGGATGAACCTTTGCGTGTTCAGTGCAGAGCCACTGGGATGGTCACGGGACTGGAGCATCTTACTTACGAGGAAAGGCAGCAGGACCTGGGGCTGTTTAGTCTGGAGGAGACTAAATGGTGGGTGTCAGGAGGTTGGGGCAGCACTTTTTTCTGTTGTATCCAGTGACAGGACAAGGGGTGATGGAAAAGAAGCTGCAACACAAACAGTTCCATTGAAACATAAGGAAAACCTCTTTCAGTGTTTCAGTGAGGGAGCCCTGGCCCAGGCTGCCCAGGGAGGGTGTGGAGGCTCCTTCTCGGGAAGTTTCCAAACCTACCTGGACACGTTCCTGTGTGACCTGATCTAGGTGAAGCTGCTTTGGCAGGGAGGGTGGACTGGATGAACTCTGCAGGTCCCATCCAACCCCCACCATTCTGTGATTCTAAGAGCCTTCTGACTCGTCTGAGCTGTAACAGTATGGTAAAGCAAGAAGGCTGGCAGGCACTGGGCTACCTCAGGGAGATGTTAAAGAGCCTATACATTCATTTCAGTGCCAGTCCTGTCCCTTGGCCTCTGCACCTCCTGCTCCAGCAATGCAAAACCCAAGGACTGAAAGCAAACACTCCTAAGAATAAAGCTCCGCCAACAGTTTCAGTAATTCAATAATTTATTCATCTAAAAAAGTGTGTAAAAGTATATAGCTCTCATCCACAAGGTATATATGAATGACATTTAAAATGGAGGTCTTTATTATTATTGTTTCTTTTTATCAAAGTCTTTTTTTTTTAGTGTATTGTACCAGCGATATACTGTAGATTTAAAATGAACTTCACATTTTTTTTGTGTTTTCTTTCAAATTGTCGGCTATATATAAAAGAAGCTTCACTGCAAAATGCTCAGAGGAAAAAAAAAAAACCAACAAAAACAAACCAAAAGAAAAAAAAAAACCCAAAAGAAATTCAGAACTCCCCAGAAATGTACAGCTTTGACATTTAAAAAAGGTTCTGAAATATACATACAAGCATGCTGGACATTCCCCACCCCCTCCCTCTCCCTTCAGCTCAAACAACTGCCATCATAATTGGGATTTAGGCTTGAATTCCCCAAGTTAGAAATGAAAAAAAAAAAAAAGACCAACACAAAAAAAAAAACAAAACCCCAAAACAAAATGAAACAAAAAAACAACCTTCTTCACTTTGTAGGAAAGCCAGGGCTTGTACATTTCAGATTAATTCAGTAAAAAACTCACAAGTAAAATAATGCATATTTAAGGGAAATATCATACAGAACTTCTCACACTGAAGTACATAAGATTTTTTTTTTCTTTAAAATCTATTGCCATTCATTTATTTTTGCACAAAAACGTATAAATATGTCACCAGCTTCTCTTAACTTAAAAAAATTAAATAAAAGACACCAGATGAAAACTACTCCTTGCTGCCCCTTTTTTTTTCTTTTTTTTCTTTTTTTTTTTTTAAACTTTTCATTTTTGCTTAGAACCAGGTTTCTGGGGAAGAAACACCCCTGGATAAAAACGGCCCCTTTAAAAAGAATCAACAAAAGAATAATCCAAAGTTCAGATGGATATCCTGGGAACAAATAACCCCCAAATGGTAAAAGATTACAAAGGTCTACTTTACATTTGTGTGGTTTGGTTTTGTTTTTTTTTCCTCCCCAAGTTAAATTTTTCTTTTTATACAAGTTTACAATCTTCATCTTTTTTTTTTATGCTCTTCAAAAGGCCTTGAGAATTTTCTTTTCTGATTAAGAAAAAATAGTACTGCAATATTCTTTTTTTTAAAGTCGATTTTACACTGTACACGTTAGATACAAACGGTTTGATAGCAGGGTTGTATTTTTTTTTTCCTGTTTTTTTTTAACCTATACATTGCAAAGAGGACACGACCCCCCGGCGGGAGCTGCGGCGCAGACACTGACAGCGTCCATCGACAGGTTCCTTCTCTGCCTTCACCTTTTGCATTACACAAGCGATTCTTTTTCCTTTTCTGTTTTTATTAGCATTTGATAGAATTTGTTTTCAATGTTACATCACCTCCAGAAAAAAAAAAAAAAAAATACTGTTTTGAAAACTCACACAATTCCATGATTCTTATTTTCGTTGTTGTTGAAGCAGAACAGTGAAAAGTCTTTTGGAAGAACTTTTGAAACGGAACTTTTCTCGTTTGGTTTCTTTTTTTTTTTTTCCCCATCTCCACAGATAGGTCACACAGCCTGATCAAAGTGCCCGACCCCTCACGTAAGGCAGCCCACGCCTGCTGCACAGTGCAACAACAAACATTAGAAAAGGGAGTTTAAATATAAACCCCTCGAAGCCTGGAATGAAGGAGTCATAAAAATACTTCAATTAGCCATTAACCTTTACAATGGCAATCCTTTTACTAAACAAAGTAACTTTGCCACCACAGTGGTATAACTTCAAGTACTAATTTAATGATATAATTTTTTTTCTTTTTTTAAATTATTTCTTTGAAATAATATTCCTATAGTCAGAAAAAATACACCAGATTTGCAACTGATTTAGTGTAAACAAAAACCATCTTTTTGGATATGTACACGGACGAGTCTGCCCAGCATTAACGGGGCGACTTGGGGTGCAGTAAATAGTTTTCTAGCATCACTAAATTTACTGGAAATATATTTCAATCATAGCTCTACAATAGATTCATTTACCACTTTTCCTTTTGCCCTTACAGAGGGCTCGAAAGTATTTTTTCCTCCCTACCTCTCACTCGCTCGTTCTTCCGTCGGGTAGTGTTATCCTTCATGAAACACCGGCCAGGTCTCGCTGTAACCAAGCTAAAGGCAGGTGAGAATTCCTTAGGCCCCGAGTAGATCCTTACCCAGAACACACGTCCCTTCCCAGCTCGGACTCTGATTGTTATTAGCTTCACTTTTGATTTCTAGGTCAGAAGAGTGAGAGGTATGTAGATAAATAAGCCTACGGTGGAACGGAGCTGGACTTGTAAGATATTCTACTGTTCCTGGTCCTTTATAATTTAATCCCTCCCCTCCCCAAACCTAAAAATAAATAAAGTATCTCCAGACCATTCATATCTACATGGACAGGTAACAAATGCATGCATTCATCCCAATCCACTCTGACAGGAACTCCAGGTAGACAGAAAACTCCAATATTTATACGAGACTACAACTCTGCGGGTTGTTGTTTGTTGTTTGTTTTGTTTTCTCCTGCAAAGTCCCAGTTCATGACGAGCAAACACCAAAGTAAGCTTTGGACAACCCAAACTGGTCGCTACAAGGTTATTGTTTTACTTGCAGGGCTGAAACTGCTCTTGGTTGTTCCTAATGCAAAAAAAGATAGTGTAGTCTTCCTTAAAAAAATAAAATAGTAAAAAAAATAATCACACTGACCAGTAGTTACTGGGCCACCAAACTAACACTGGCTTGAGGTTACTCTGTGTTCACTGTTCGTGGATGTTCCCAGATTTTGGACTGAAGCTGCCAGAGATGTCAATGGGTAGTTTAGTTTTGAACACTGCAGGATTCATGTGTGCTTTCGGAGGAACAGAAGCACAGCACAGGACTGGTCTGAAGAGAAGCAAAACTGTGATCTTTGCAGACTGTGGCACGTTTCTCAGGTCGAGGGGAGAAGAAGCCAGAAGAACAAGTGCTTTTCTATCTATTAAAGTATGTTCATGATGGCGTTGTACAACTGCGTGAGCACCACGAAGTGGACAGGAAGGCAGGAGCTGCGATCCTGAGTGGCAGGGTTACACGTCAGCCAGGACAGTGCATTGTACTGCTCCAAAACAAACCTGCAGGACAGAAAGGCAGAGAGAAGTGAACAGAGAGTCCTTTACTCCTTTCCCTCTTGTCTTTTCTAGAGGGTTTACACTTCAACTTCTCTCTGGCAGCTGCTGGAGATGGAGTGTCACAGGATGGACTGGCTGGATTAACTCTGCTGAAGAAGCTTGTCACCAGTAATTAGTTTTACTACATTTGAACTGGAACTGAGCTACTTGAATGCAGGCCCTCCCCAGTATATGGCAGAGCTTATGGAGCCAGAGAGGCTCAAGTACCACTGCATTCCAAGCCCTGGGCCCCATTCTCTTGAGGATGGAGCCTTTCTCTGATGGTCTTTCATCACCCTTTCTGTGTGATCCTGTTACCTGATTAGAATTCCTCATGTTGTAACTGGTGTTGGTTCTATCTCCTCCTTTCCCTGTGCATTGCATCATCCTTTCACTCAAAGACAGGAGTCCTCCAGGACAGCTGTGATAGCCCAGTCCTCTAAGGGGATGCAAATTCAGATGTACACCAACACAACCACCACCAGTTTCCTTAGATTAGGTTATTCTCCACATCTCCTGCTGATGCTCTCTCCTTGGTGGAACGTGCATATGGTTATTCAGTTGTGTGTTCCACCCTGCATCACTGTCTCATTAACTAAATCTTTTTCCAGCCCCAACAGGTAGGATGGAGGCAAACAGTCCTCTGCCTTGAGAAATACGATACACAAACGTGTTTTAATTCAGGAAGAATGTCTTCTTCCTGTCCTGATTCCCGTTACTGGCATCAGGAGAGTACTTTTATCTCAGTTTATAGACCAGTTTGGTGTGATGGTCCAGATTAAAACACCAGCTAAAGAGAACTATAGCTTTGGGAGGGAAAGCAGTTGAAGTGTCCTTTACCCAGGTTTGTACAGGACTGTGGAAAACTGCTGAAGTAGCCCTTAAAGCCCTGCTGTTTGGTGGTGGAGGCAGCAGCTGTATCAGAGCTGCCCACTGCTCTGAGTCACATATTGGCCACATAGTGACAGGCTGTGGATAAAGCTAAGAAATAATTTTACCAGGTTGAAAAGAAAAGATCCCTTGGAAATTTCAGAGCTCAGTCCCCCATAACCTCAGGGAGGAAATGTAAAACCCAAAAGCTTTACCTCAAGACATCTGATGTAGTTTTAGAGTCAAGGGGGTGAGGAACTCGCTGAGAATTTCTGGCAGGTAGAAGCTCATCTGTCTGTGCTACAGAGATGTGGTGATGTAATGAGGCCTGTGTAAAGGGAAAAAGCACAGATTAACTCTTTGTGTAGTGAGTACTTGTGACGATTCGCGTTGGCTCAGGACAGCAAGGCAAGCTGACAGCTCTCTCTTGGACCCACCACGACCATGTGCATTCCCAAGTGCCATAATGATTACATTTCTGAATCAACTGACTTTTCTCTTTGGCTGCAATCAAAGACCTTTAAAAGCTGAATTCTGTTCTTACTGTTAGTCAGGGAAGAAGCGATGTGAGGAAACGTTTGGGATGTGCCAGAGGTTCTTTCGGTATTTCAGTAACAAATTACCCTGTGTCTTCCCACTCTCCCCACAGCAGACCCCTCACAAGCTACCTCATCACAGCATCTCGTGCAGCTGCTTCCCTCTCTCATCTGTCTCCTCATAGATCATATGGGGCCTTAGTTCATCCTTCCATAGGAAAGGGATTTCATATTGATCACATGCTGGGATAGAGCAATCCCGTGAGACTTTCAAGTGGGCAGCCTAACACGCCACACAGCCTGCTGAGGCAAAGCCTCTCATTTACTCTCCTCCAATTATGGCATGCACATTAGAGGTGAGATACTTGAGCTCAAAAACCAAAATCCTTAATCCAACCCAGACAAAGCTGACTTGGCTCCCTACACCTCACATGCCACACAAGCCTCCTAATTGCAGCGCTGTGCAGAGCAAGGAGACGGCACCACCTGCTCAGCCAACGGTGTACAAGTCCCTGCACGAAGTCAGCCCTCATTAAAAACTGTCCAAACCAAACTGGTATGTTCCAAGGCAAATGAAACATTTAATTCAGCCTAGATCTGAGAGAGCAATTGTGTCAGGTTGGGGGGGGGGGGGGGTTGGGGTGGAGTAGGGAAGGGTGGTGGCTCCTTCTCTCTCATACAAATCTCCTACAAGCTTACAGAAGGAATTCATAAAGTTGCCTGGAGCTCTGCTGACTCTGGTTTTACTGCTGGAAATGAAACATAGTCTTTGGATTACTCATTCACACACACAAAATAGGTAGTTTTAAGTTTAGCATTAGATTAATTTCATTTCTAGCTCCAAAAACATGGTGGTTTATTTTACATATTCTTTTGAGATCTTCATTCTGTTGGGTTTAAAAAACCCTCTACATACTCCAGGGAAGTCTGCCCAGGAAGAGTGCAGGGTGGTAGGGAGATGGTCGAGGCCTTTCTGGGGGAGGTGCTGCCCTGACTGCACAGCAGCCACGCTGGCTTCAAGTCACTGCTGGCATCAGTCCTCAAAGTGCTTTTTTTTGCACGAGGAAAGAATTGATAGATACTGAACAGCTTTGCTCTGATCACTGCCTGATGGACACAATGAGGGAATTCACTTAAGCAGCTTACAGAAACATTCACTATTTGTTAATTAAGCTGGGAACGAATAAAGTCAGCAGTGCTAACTTTATTTATGTTCTATATGTTGTTTACTTGAACAGTTACGTGACACTACTCAAGGCAGATTTTTCACCTTCATTCCACTTCAGTTCACATGTTTTGATTTATTCAAATAAGAGGCTGCATGAATCCCTACAGGGATCAGTGACTCTCTGGTAGCTGAACCAGTTCTGCTGTACACGACTCGCCAGCACTTGCGGTTCTGGAAGGGCAAGTATCAGGTTTGCTCTGACACCACAGACTCCACTGTGCAACTTCCACAGCTAGGGCAATAGAAATGGACAGTAAATGCTCTATCTGGAGGTGTTACTCTCCTTTACAACTTTTAACCTGTGTGTTGTACCTGGATTTCAGCAGAACAGGAGGTATGTCCCTCCTGTGGTATACTGACTGAGAAGGAAAACCAGGACATTTCTGTATTCAGAAGCTGCCAAACTACTGCATTTTCAGGCAAGGGCTTTAGAAACAGAGGATGAAGTTTTAATAGCCAGCTATCTTAAGTAAATTTAAACCTAAAATTGCATTTTTGTTTCCAGTACTGTCACAGTTGCAGTAACATGTAAAACCAACATGTTCAACAAAAATTCATAGGAACTAAACAGAATTCTTTTTCCCCTTCCCCTGTGAAAGGATCCTAGGACAGACCTTCAGAAAGAGGGGACACTGGTTTTGTGCCTGAGGACAGGATGACCAGAACCACTGTGGAAGATTCTCAGCTTTGGCAGTTGATACGAAGTACCCAAGAGCGAGAGGTTGCTGCTTCAGTTCTTCAGGGGCTTCTCTGGAAAGGAGGCGTTCCCCTTGGCTCTGAAAGATCAGTTTAAAAAGGCAGGTTAGTTATGCCACTGCATCTCACTCCAGTAACACTGATTTTGTTTGCTAATTACCCAGCATTTAATCCAGGTCTGTCTTGCTATTACAGAGCTATTCCTTCAGTCATTCATGAATCTTAGTCAAAGCTGTCTAATCCCTTCCTTTTTTTCCCCCCTTCTTTTGGGTTCTCCAAGCTTATCTTCCAGAACCACTTCTGATGCCCAAACAGCAATGAACTGAACTTTATTCCTGAACTGAATAAAGGCCACGTGGAATTGGATGCTACAGAAGAGCGTGGAGGTCCTGGGCTCTGGCCATGAGTCAGAGCAGATTCTTGTGTGCGTGCAGAGTAGACCAGGATGAATTCCTTTTATGAAGCCTCAGAGGTTTTTCCTATACAAATCAAAACCTGTAAAAATAACTTCATAAGTTGCTGCCTGTCAGCATGTGCATGCTTGGGACTTGATTTCTGTAGAATAAGGCCTACATGAACCTTCCATACCCGAGGTGTGGGATTGAACGCTTGGTGTGAGCTTCCTCCTCCTCTCTTCATCCTCCTTGTGCATATTTATGTGTCCTTAGCCATCATGACCCACACAACCAAAGCTACGAGGATCTCCAGAGAGGGTGACTGCTATTCCCTTCTAGGGTACATTCCTATTCTAAATGCATTTGGTTTCTTTGGAATGCCCGAGAAGTACTTTAGCTTGTAACTTATCCCAGAAGATCTGGGAGAGCAGTGCATTTCATCCATCAACATCTTTGAACATTCCCCTGCACAGAAACTGCCTTAATCACAAAGCCTTCCCTGCTCGTCCTTCAGGCAGCTCTTTCCCCAACAGCAATATCTCGATCAGGCATCAAAGAAAGTTAAACACTCCATAAAGCTTGGAGAAAGCTGCAGCTCACCTGGCCCTGAGCACTCCAAAAGCCCAACAGCAAACCTGGAACCTGCCTGCTGAGCAATCAGGACTTACACCACTAAAGTGCAGCAATCAATTACGGGTTACACGGACGCAGGCACGACCTTCCCGACCCACAAGGTAATGATCACACGCTGCTGCTTTTTTAAAACCAAAAATTACACATCAATTACCGGGCCCTTGTTAATGGTTAAACTGAATTACTACGACAGCTTCATCTAGAAATGGTGTGTCTGGGTCTCCAGGCTCTGTGGTCATTAACCTTTCAGTGCTGTTCCTAAGGCACGTGGATGGAGTTCCACTGAGACTTAAGTTCTGCAAACGCATTTCTGAAAGTGGTTATGGAATAGATATTGTTGAATGAACTGAGAGAGACAAACTGTAATGAGCCATGAGTTGTGATTTATGGCTGGAGGGTTTAGTAACAGAATTGAAAACTTTAAATTTGCCAAAATATCAGTTTGAGAAACCAAGTGGCAGCAACGTGCAATTCTTGTGTGCAGAGATCATGAAGTACAGCATGGGCATTCTTCTCTCTCAGACTGCATTAAGCTGACCATTGAAACAAGCAAGACTTTTGCCTTCCAGGTGGTGAAACCAGCACCCTGTAGTTAGTCATCTTCAGGAACAACTGTCTCCTTAAGATACTGTATTTACATTTAGAGCAACGCAGTGCAGTGTTAGGAGGCATGAGTACCATTGTTGAAGGGCAAGTACCTGAGCTGTACCTACATCTCCTCTATGTATCTATTCTCTACCTCCTTTCAGACCAGAGCTATGGCTTGAGACTGCTTAAAGCCACCCATGATAGGCACAGATCCAGATCCAGTTTCTCAAGCTATTAAAGATCACTAAAGCAGAAGTTTTAAGTGCATGGAATTATCTGCTTTTTGTATAAAAGCCAGCCTGTTTCTTTCATAAAATACTGTATTATTTAGTAAAGAAGTAATATGCTGCTGTTTGAAATGTACTACTACTAGAATAAAACTTCTCCACAGGACTTCTACATACTTGTGATGGAAAGCATCCCAGAGGACAGCCAAGTCTCTTACACAGCTATATGCATGAGTGAGAGCTCCATCAAACATGATCCAAATTATGCTCAAGCCAATGCAAAAAAATACCTTCAATTACCCAAAATAATTTGCATTTTAAGTAATGACTGGTGCTGGAACCAACTTTATAAAAGCCACTTCAAACAAAAATAACTTGCAAACGCTATGTGCTCTGGGCTAATTTTTACCAAGAAAACATTTGCATAAGGATCCAGCACCTGCAGAGATTTTATGGGTAGGGGTTTATTAGTGGGAGAATTATCTCCCTTCTTGCCTCTCTTAGAAATTCATGTGAACAGAGCTGTTGTATCTTCCATTCTCTCCAATGCCAGGGAGATTCCATATGGTTTTCCAGGAAAAAGAATGGATAAGTGCAGATGGAATTTATACAGGGTTATTAGATATGGCTCAGCCACACAAAAATAAAGCTTCTCTCTCCTCCTCCTCCTGTCTTTCTCTCAGTGACCTTGTACATTAAATTAACTTGAGAGATGTAAGTTGTCAAGGCAGAGGCACCTTCAACATCAGCATTTAACCAGCACCTTCAATTTTAGCATTAATTTCTGCTTGCTCTTGACCTGATGATGTTTGACAATCTATAGGGGAAAAAAGATTTTGTTGGAGGATTTGGGTCTTTTTTGTGTTGCTTATGCTCCGAAGTGCTACGGCCTTACCCGACTATGCTGGAAGTGAGATCCCACTCCAATGCCAGATGGTGATCCAGGGGAAGGAACTGGGGAGGAATTTGGTGAAGAGTGAAGATTCCCTGTTATTAAAATTCTAATGTCGTTGTCCATGTCATCTGGGAATGGGAGGTCAAACATGTCATCTGAAAAAGGAAAAGAAAGAAAAGTAATTCCCCATGTGCTACACTCCTTTTGGTCATGAAATTGTTGTGATTTATTACCATTCCCTCTAATTGATTAGCATTCCATTTTTAAAATACTCTTGAGATAGATGAAAGCAGAGATAAACACTTGGACTGTTTAATCCTTCTTAGTATCTTTGACTGCAGCCATACAGACTTGAAAGGCAAAGTTGACAGACATCTATTAAAGTGATGAACAATGGTCATGGAGTGAACAAAAATCCCGTCGTAGCAGCTTAACAGAAACCCAAACTGAACTCTGTAATGGAAAAAATGACACCTCTCTGCAGGCAGCTCCAGAAATCCATTAAGGAACTACTTGAAATCCATTAAACAAACGCAGGTGTGTGACTATGAGCAGGGGCTGCTCTTCAGGCTCCTGGTGCCACACAGCAGCCTTTGGCACGGCTGCTCCAACTGCTTCAGGAGCAGCCCTGGCAGCTCCCAGGAAGCTGCTCAGGGAATCAGTAGGAGCCAGGGAGACGAGCTCCACACCCACAGGCAGTGCTCTTCCATCATTATTTCCAGGATTTCTGCACCAGGATTTCCTACAATGCAGCTTCTCACAGTTTACTTTCATCTCAGAAATTACAGCTGCATTGTCACAACTCGCTGGGTTCATTTGGTTGATGGTAATGTGTGGGAAGGGCGTAACGATGCAGTGGGAATGTGTTTGCACTCTATGAGAAGTGCATTCCAGCACTGAGTCATTTGCCACACAGGTTATGATACCATGAGTAATTTACATGATGGAAAACCAAGACATTACCAACACAGAGTGAACAATTACAAGCCTCACAATATGGTTCACAGAGGTTTTTGCCTGATCCCTCTAGCAGGCAGATGATTAAACAGTACAGTGACAGTTATGTTTTAGGGCACAGAAAGGGACAGTGGGAGCTCTCTGAATTAACTGGATGAATTAAATTGCAGCCAGGTTTATACTAAAACATATGAAGCCCTAAAGAAGTGTCATGCATTTGTACACATTATAATAAACAACTTCTCTTGGACAAGATAAATTTGCTTAGCAGGGAAATGGAAATGGATATGTGCCTCCCAACTAATTTCACCTGAAGCTCTAGTGTTGAAATAGGCAGGTGGTTGTTTTTCTTCATCTTTTCTGAAGAGAAACACCGGGTTGCAAGAGCAATGAATTAACTTAAGTTTATTAACTTCTGTCCTACAACCTCAGTTAACAAAACAGAACTAATGTCATGCTCTGCTTAGCCTCCAAAGCATAAATGAAATGGCTAATAGCATAGGAAGCAGTTTAATCATTAAGTAGAACAGAGTTAAGAAAATTAAATTTAACACCATTTTGGCAAGCGCCAGTTCTTGTCCCTGCTTCTAATTAGCATCTGAAGCACCAAAGGGCAGGTTAATGCAGGTTAAATATTTGTCAGCACAACATTCAGTCAGGGTTCTGGGGCCTTGAAAGGACAGCTGCTTAAGTATTAAAGAGGGGTAACTTCCCTTCGGTGAGGCCCACTGAAATTCCAGGAGGAACAGATCAAAGCAGCCTCTTTCATTAAAAATAGTGGGCCTTTCTGCCTCTCTGTACTGTAACCTCCCTCTTCATAAAATGCCTCTATTGTAATTGTTTGAAGTTACTCTTGGTTTAAATTATTTAACAATCATTTTTTAAGGATTTGTAGCAAAACACTTAGGAAAATTGTAATATGGAGTATTAATCAGAGCCTTGCTGACACAAACTGTAGGGTTAAATATGCTTGGAAAGCAGGCTGCTGGCACTGACAGTGCTCAGGTCCATCTGGTTTGCCTCCTTTACAGGAAGATTAAAATCCTAAAACAAGCACCTCCTTCCTCAGAAGCTTTGTGTACACCAGGGCACAGAGAGAAGCCCTGCTGCAAAGAACAAGCTGCTCTGACTGAGTCACAACAAAAAGCATTTTACAGCCTCTGCCATTCAGCGTTTTGAATGGTCCAGATTCCTCCTGGAATAAATCACCATGGCCATCTGAAAACAGGGGGCAGAAACCCACAGTCTACTGTCCTGTAACCATAAAGTGAAAGGAAGCCCAGGTGCATGGGGGAGCCCTGGCCCACTCAAGTTTTTCAGGCTGATGGTCTGAACAGGTCTGAATCGTAAATATCTCACCTTTTACTCCAGACTGGTGCTTACTTACCATTAGTAGGGCTGAATCCGTCCTCGTTGGGGTAATTTGCTGGTGCCACCTGGATAGTAGCAGAGGTTGGGAACACCAGGATGTGTGTACAGGAGGCATCCTGAGGAGTATTCAGCTGAGATGACTGCAGGTTCAGCGCAGTGCTACGGCCAAACACCGATCCCATCGTGACAGCATCTTCCAGAACAGAAGCAATGGCAGACTTTAACATGTATCATCTTCAAAATACATGTTCTGTGTTCAATTAAATGTCTGTGCATCTAATTGCAAGCTAATACACATGCTTAAAGGGTCTTAACTTAAAAAGAATAAATTAGCAGAAGAGCTTGAAATGAAGATCACAAGTCGTAAGATGTTCAGCTGTGTGAATTCCCATACAATGCCCCAACTTTCTTTTCATTCTGCTGCCTCTCCATCAAAGATCTACTTGTTAAATGAGTGAGTTAAATTCATTTTTGACATACACATCTGTATAATTATGAAATACAACCCAATCTGACATGAAAAAAATCATAACTTGCCATCTATTTACTCATGGCACACAAGTTTCTGCTTTGAAAATCACTCCACTTGGGTAATTTTCCAGCTTGTTCAGCTCTGTTCCACGTAGGAATCTTTTAGTTTTAAACTTAAAATAATCAGAGTAGTTTGTAAGGGTTTGTCACCACGTACCCTAAAAGGTAAATGCTTACAGAATAGAGCAATTAAATAAACAGAACCTTAAGTTTCATCCTCTTTCAGCTTAACTCTGTGGGCTGATAGAACTTGTAACAGAACTCTTCAATCAGCTTCAGCCTACAAAAAGGCACATGGGTTCATCCCTGCTCCCATGTACAGAATCTTACAGTGTCTGTGGTCCTTCCTTGTGTGAGGGTGCCTTACAACATTATACTTCAGCTGATGAGAGCTGCTCTGCCTGGAAATGTGATCTCCTCAAGGGAAAAACCTTCCAAATGGCAGAGGCTGACCAATCTTTTCCCCTCAGAGCCTGCAGTCCCAGCATTTTATGGTGGTTTGGGGTATTCTGCAGGCTCAACCTGTTCTCTACCACATGCAGCTATGTGGGTCAGGGTCTGGTTGGACAAAAGTCTCCCCAGATTAATGTACTTGTAAATACAAGCAAAGAAGAAAAGTTTCACTGGCATTTGCACAGTTGGATCAAACATACCTGGCATCACAACAAATGACCCCTGTGGCTCCATGGCAACTAGGCAGGCACTGAGGATAGAGGGAGAGTCTGCGGATGAGATGCCGCACATGCGGCACACCTCCTTTAGCTGTTTGCTGATTGTCTGCAGGGAACATTCCCCAAGGAGGATACTCCAGTCTGAAAGGAATAGACACGATGATAGAAGGGAATGGTGGCCTGCAACAGCCAGCACTAGTTTGGAAACAGCAAAACATTAACAACACATTGCCTTTCTTCTTTAACACTGTGCTGTTCTGGACTGCTCATGAAATAACTTTATCCTTCCAATTTATCTTCATGTTTCAACTCAGGAGATGAGTGAACACTAAGAGCACCTTCAGAACCCCATTTGCTTCCCATCAGTTACCAAATAAAACCTGAAGAGTGGCTGCAGCCATTAGGAAGGGAAGAAAAGACTCTGAATCTATTTAAGTCAGCGAGAAGAATCTCTGCCGAAGCCAAGGCAGGCCCTGAACCAGAACTGAATCCTGTTTCTGTGACAGGATAACTACTGCTCAGATCTTTGATGAAATACTCAGGATACTCAGGATTTCCACTTGGGAGTAACACTGGGCACATTGTAGTTACTCTCCACAACCTCTACATCATCAAACCCAGTGCACAAACCAGCAAACTGTTTATGCAAACCTCTACACAAATCCACTGCCAGGGCAGGATCAGAGCTCTCAGTTTCCTGGTTTGTGATAAACCCAGGCCATTCCCCATTCCAAAGCTCCCACCCTCCCAGAGTGACAGTGCTGACATTTCACACCTTTTAACTCCCCGTGGCCCAGGCGGCCGAGGCGCCCGATGACGACTCTCCAAGGCAGGGATGTCATCTGCACTATTCCAATGCACCACTCCCACAGCTTCTGCAGACCAATCTTACGTGCAGACAACTTGCTCCTCCTTGACCTGGACAGTGAAGAAGAGGAAGAGAAAAAGAAAAGTAATAAGAGAAGAGGCAAACAGTCAGATTCCTATTCTATCTAGATATCTCACTGCTTACCCTCAAAGAGGAGTTCTTACAGCTCTGTCGGGTGTCTGACTTACCTTTCATTAACAAGAAGCAGAAAAATCAGCTCTCTGCTTTAGGATTGTTATTGCAGTGATATGCAAGAGGTGTCAATATGCTGAGCAACGTGCCAGTTGCTTTTGAAGGTAAGATTTGCAGGGAGTATTTGTCAAACAAGTGCAACACAAGAACCTTTTTCCTCTGCAGTTTATACAAGTGCCAGCTGACATGTCACCATGGTAACATTCTCATGATCACATTAGCAGGAAGAATGATTAGGAAGGATGTGCAAGGAAGTGCTCAGAGTGAGAGATGGCAACTACAAACCCAGACAGAAGGTGAAAAGTCAGGGTTCCCACCTGTTGGGTAAGTCAATGTTAACTATGCAGGTTTCCAACAGTTCACCGTGAAGGTCAGTGCAGGATGCCAGAAGCCAACGCTGGTCATGAGACAAACAATATCCAACAAAAAGCACGTTGTATTTCTGACTGGCCTCTCCAAATGTTTCCCCCAGCTCTGTCTGCTTGTCCTTGATGGGTGCCAGTATGAAAGGAGGCGAGTATAGCTGGATTGGGCTGGGCCTCTGCAATAAAGTCAATGCAGTCATTAGCAGATATATCAAGAACTATTTAATGCCAGAAACATATAAACAGATTGACATTGAGTAAAGAAAAATGCCAGTTTGAATAAATAAATTCAAGGCATTGGCAGTCAAGAGAGAGATTGGGAAAGGGGTGGTTAGAGACAATTCATTTCAGCTAGTTAAAGCTGATGCACTTATCTGAAGATTTGTTTTTATACACAGGGAAACTAAGGTGTGAAAACAGTCTTTGGACAGGCTGGTTCCAGACAGTCAGGAGATGAAACCTGTTAGTCTGCATATTCTTCTGCTAAAACTGATGCCATCTGCTCACCTTCATCCCTTCACAGAACAACAGCACAATCTGATGTGAGGTACCAAGGACTCCAAACTCAGGAAGTCCTCAGGCAGAGCTCAGACTTCACAGAGGGTTTCAGGCATCAGGTGTAACACTTCCATGAACATCAGGCCCCATGTCAGAAATTCTTTAAGTCTTTCAAGTTTGATTTCAGAAATACTTAATTTTCAAATTAGAACTCAACTAATTAATCAGATCTGCTGTACATGTGACAGCTGAAGAAACCATCCCTCCCCCCTCAGAAACCCTGCCTGGGAAAGGCTGTAAGAAAGCACAATAAGCAGAAACAAATTAGTGCTGTAAATAACACATGTGCAGTCCTCCTGCAGAGCCTGACAGGAATCAGTCATTAAATTCATCTTTTGTTAAATAAAAACCCCAACAAAAGTCATAACATCACAGGTGGCTGAGACTGAAGGGGCCTCTGATCATTTAGGTCAAACCTGCTGCCTAACTAGTCAACAGAGCAGGTTGCCCAGGACTCTGAATATGTGCATCACTGGACATACAGAGATACTGGATGCCATCTCCCCTGATGGAGATGCTCAGCCTGCCTGGAAAAGTAGTGTCAGTGTTCAATCACCCTTACAGTAAAAGAGCTCTGTTGTGGGGTTTTTTTTTCTATTTAAAGAGAATTTCTTGTATTTCATTTTGTGCCCATTGCCTCTCACCCCATCACTGGATAGCACTCAGCAAAGCCTCCCATCCACACTTCTCAGAGCCCTCCAGCCAGACACCTGCAGTGCTCAGCATCTCCTCAGCTGTCAGATGCTCCTGTCCCATAATCATTGTTGTTTCCCTTTGCTGAATTTGCTCTTGTCTGTCCAATGTTTCTTGTACTGAGAAGCCCAGAGCCAGACTCAGTAGGTTTGAGGAGAGGCCTCACCAGTGCTGAGGGAAGAACAGTCACCCTCCCTTGCTCTGCTGTCAGCACCTTCCTAATGCAGCCCAGTCTGCTGGTGGCTTTCTCTGCTGCAAGTACACACTGCTGGCTCACACTGACCCTATCCAACAGGATCTTCAGCTTGTTTTCTGCAAAGCTGCTTTCCAGAGAGTCAGCCCCAAATCCACCTTTGCTTTGTAACACCTCTCTGAAGGAAAAGCCACGATGGGCCTCACCAGACATGCTCAGTCATTTAGAAATGGCCAGGATGTTCTCTTAATGTTTCAGGCAAAGTTTGGAAGTCTGCACTGCAGACTGACAGTAGATGCATGCAGAATGCAGAAGTAGAGATCTGATTAATTGTGTGCTATGTAGCTGCTCATGGAAACATCTGCCCCTTTTTTTTAGTGTTTTTCTATCTTCAGGAAATTAGATGTGAAATGCAAAGTGCAAGTTAATCAGCTTAGGGGAAAAGTGAGTTCAAGTGTTTTCTTAGAGACATTTAGGGGTATTTCTGCTTGGGTCACTATCTACAAGTACACCACTGGCAACAGTGCAGGGACATACATTAAAGTAGGGGAGATGCTTGCAGAGGTCTTGTAAGTTAACTGCTCTTCCCCTAACACCTAAATAACTTGAAGTATGACTGTTGTAACTTGCTGCAAAACCCACCCTGCTGAACTGATACCTTCTTGAGGAAAGCTTGAGGAGAGACTGTGAAGAAGAGATGCCTGGGGTGATGCTGCTTTCAGAAAGGTGCAGTGAGGGCTTATGACTTTCTGTGAGTAATGAAACATGCTGCCAGGCTGGGTTTGTGATGATTCTGAAACTAGGTTTCAAAACCCTAACAAGCATGTCTTTATCCCAAGGTTAAGTGTTTAAGTGTTTACTTGGTCCATTAAATCTAAATAAAACACTCATCATTACCTATCAAAGAATGAGAAACATCCATGGCAAGTATGATGGATTACTCTCCTTTTGAAATCCCTGAAATTCCACACACGGGGCTTGAATATTTACAGCTTTAAAAACAGATGAAAGATAAGCCCACTGAAACAGGGGGATTTCTCCATTGCCTCAGGGAATTAATGTCATCTCTGTAATTTGGCACAGGAACTCAATTCCTATCTATGCATATCTGTGTGTATATAATTAAGACCTGTACATAATTTCTTGCAGGAGCACTATAGACTAAAACCACAAAATATATCAGAATCCCAAGTAAAGGGTATAAATTTTCTTTTCTTTCACACCGATCTTTGACCTTTTAGACTCAAAACCAGAAGCTTAAGACATTCTGAAAGCAAGTACTCTGACATTTTTCTTACTATTTTCTACTTAGTATTTGCTTACCTTTTCCCTTTACACTATCACTGTCTTGGATGCCTTGAGAAGAGACTCCTAGAGGTATTTTTTTCTACTCTTTTTTGATATTTGAGAAGTTGGTTACACTTTATTAAGAGGTTTTCGTTTTCTCAACACCAAGACTAACCTCAGGATTTTTGAGGGTCATCTCAATGCTGGCAGCTGGCCCAAAGCCTGTGAGAGACTTGATGTGGATCTGTGTGGGCAGTGGCCTCCTGCACTGGCAGTACACCGAGAATGCCAAGGACTTCAAGTGCTGAATGTAGAAAACCTGTTCATCCTTCATTGTCTGCAGCATGTACTGGCAAGGCACAATCTATGGAATTCATACAAACAATAAAAGATGACTGAAAGGCTCCAAAGAGCTGCTCAGTAATAGCAAAGCAGATCCACACATTCATCAGTGATTTAATGACCGTGACACTCTGTGCTGTTCAGTTCTTTGCCTGCAGTGTCTGTGGCTCCCTGGCAGAGCAACTGCAACATTCAGCAGGTGGATTCCCATTGCAATGGTATACTTTAGGGTTGCAAAATCTCTCAGAAAGCTCAGACTCCTACCATTGAATGGAAGAGTCTTCTTCCAGGGCAATGATAACAGCATAGCACTGCAATACACCAGTGACAGCTGACAAACACAGCGGCCTACAAACTGCAGGGATTTTGCTGTATGTGAGAACAACATTGCATGAGAAACCCAGTCAGCTACACCAAACAAAGACACGTTTTTCCCCAGTCAAGCCTTTATCTCTGAAGTCCCCTTTCTCATTCATACTGCAAATTGGGAAGGGCGCATAATTAATTACGTGCCATTAATTACATGCAGAACATTTATCAAAGTGCACCACAAGAAGTAGCCACTGGTGGCTTTTAAAAGCAATGCCCCAAAACCTGGAGGTATTTGCTATTTTAATTCCTTGAATCCTAAGTGCAAGAATCCCACACCCATGCTCAAACACCTTTGGTTTTTATAAAAGCTGTTTTTCTGACCAACACCTTGATTTGCAGGTGGCTTCTGCTCTTAACCTCAGCATCCTGAACTCGGTGTTCAGGCAAGTTTGGTTCCACAGCCTGTGGTTAGAATTAGTGTCTGTCTGCTGCTCGTGTGGGAATCAGCACTATGTGGTGTCATTTGTGAGAGGATTGTGGAGGAGAATTAAAATTCTATTACAAGGATTTATGTGGTTGCTTCTCCTTTTCAATTCAGGGAACAGTGGAAGCTCAGCAGTCTCATGCTGCTGCTGTTCAGTTCTATTTGTTTCAGAAAGCAGAGAAGTAAACAAAGCATCACAAAATTCATGTCTCCAGTTCAAATCCTTTTAAAAAAACAGAACTAATCCCTGTAAAGTCATCCTGCTTTAACGTACTGTTGATAAATACACCCTACACAAGGCTTGGGAGAAGTCTTTTCTTTGGAACAGTGAGATCTTTGGGGCAGAAACTGTCAGTGCAAAGTACTGATGTTGTATCTAACACCATGAGATCCAAGCAGATACTTTTAACAAATATGTGCAGTAGTAAAGCTTCAGTATCACAAAACTTTTACTGCTCTATGGTTTTTGCTGGAACCACTGGAACTTTGGGAGCATATGCTGCTTGCTAAACTCAGCTGTGTGGTTTTTAAAAGACAGCTTCTTGATCCAAGAGTTTCAGAAGCTTTTCCACTCTAGGTATGAATTGTAATCAATCTGCAAACATTTGGCTTTGATTTAGTTTGAAATAACTGTGTATTTGTGTACACTACAGTACAGCTGTGTGAATATTGTGCTGTAACTATATCATGTTACCCATTACTTAGAGAAAATTGTCTACTATTTTGACTTAAACTGGCAGAATGCCACATATTTTGAGAAACAAATGGTAAGTGGCCAGAAATTAAACTTGGAAAGGGTTGGTAAGCCCATTAGTTCTCTAAACAGACTGAGGTACAATTTCAATACACAGTGTACGTGTTCTTTTCCTTCAGAAACTGCAATTTCAGGAGCTATTTTATTTTTAGGATCTTCAGGTCTGAATCAATTAAATTACCTGCAGTCTACCACAATATGAAGTGGCAAATCTGATTGTTCAGCTCATCCTCAAGCCTAAAATAATTTGGTGACAGTTTCCTCCATCATCTCAGAGAACGATGAGCTCAAGGTTACCAAAGAACACGAACGTTTTCCAGGCCAATTTGAGACTCTGTAATAACTTCCAGTTCTTTTGTTAAAACCCAACTCAAATTAGGCCACTTTGAAGCTAAGTTGAGCATACATAAGGTATATAGGCATCGCTCACATTCTGCCTCGTGCATGTGTTGCACGTGTAGGTACACAGCTTGTCATCTCTGGCCTCCAAATTCTCCCCCCATTTATTTGGGCTGAGCCACAGTGAAATAAGAGGCATGGCAAAACACAGGCAGTCTGGGCAATAGGCCAAGCTCTGCTTCTGACTCCACAAATTCAATTCTTAAGTAATTCCATAGTAAGTAACTATTATTATATGCCAAGTTATACGGTAAATTATTTTTAAGCAGCAGATAATAACAATACAATAGTTAAATTATGCATTAAATGTCTGGGTTCACATACTTCTTTTAGATTAAACAGTATAAATCAAGAGACTATAAAAAGGAAACAGCTCAACAGCAAAGTAATCAAAAGAGCAACTGGACCTTTTTGGCAACGGTGACCCAAGTTACAACTTGAATAATTGAAATCCCCCTTCAGGAAGCCTCTGGTGTATATAAGTGCTAAAAACACACAACAGATTTGATCCAAGGATACTGTGGCTGCCTTAAATTAGTTTCCTCATCAAAACAAATGCAAGTGGGTTTTTAATACATAGACTTATGTTTGTAAGCATAAACACCTCAATGTTATATATCATCTTCCATCTCCCGTGTATCTTTTAGTGCAATGTACACGTCAAGTGTGAAGTGACAGAGGAAGGCAGAATTACCTGGAGAATGAAAGAATTCCTCATATTCTCAGGCAAGTTGTCCAACATTTCTGTGTAACATCTCATCAAGCTTAAGAGCCAAAAGTTGGTTGAGGCAGATTCCTCATCTGCAGTGTAGGTGAAAGGATCCACCATGTAGATGACAACTGCTGGAGGGTAGGCATTGCTGTCAGCAGACTCAGGCTCAGTGGGAATCCCGATCCTCTCCCTCTCTGTAACACTGCAGACACACACGTTGTTCAGTTCAAAGGCAAGTTACAATTGTTAGTGACTGTGCTTCTGTTAAGGTGTGTGAGGCTGAAGCAGAGGAGGAAAAAGGGAAATACTGACTGACTCTTACATTCAGAAGCAGAACGTTTTCAGTTTTCACGACAAGCGTGACTGAGGAGAGATGCCTGTTACTGACAGCACTTCTGCATCCAAAATAGCTGGTATTAATCATACACAAACTGTACTTACCAGAGAGTCTAACATAGTCTCATTTGACACACTCAGAATAAATTCTGTCAGAAGAATATGGAAAAGGTGACTGATCTGAGTGCTGTGAGTTTTCTTTTTAAGTGTGCGCACGTCTGGTTTTCGGTGGTGTGCAGGGTTTGCTTTTCAGAGAGGTGGAAAGGGGAGAGAAGGAATTGAGAACTGAGAAAAAGTGCCAAAGCACTATACATGGAGACTGAAGTGGTGTGTTCAGTAACAGAAAAGATTCCATTGGCCATGGAAGGAGCCAGTGAACATTTTTTACTTGATAAAACACTCCTCTGTGCCTCGACCATGAATAGGAGGCTCAACATCTGTAAGTGATAAAAAGCAGCTCAGACTTTGTCAGAAACCATGCTGCAGCTGATGAAATGGTATTTTGCATAGATCCAGCAAACAGATGTCTGAAGGATAACCCAAACTACAACAGGATGTGGGCTTTTCACTTAAGATACAGGAACTTCATAACATATACCACGACTCTCAGTAATATGCGTTATTATGAGAGTAATAAAAACCACGTTCACTCAGGAAGTTGCTTACATAAGATCTTAAAAACCTTTTCCTAATTTTGGTGTTTGATGGATGACTATTAATAATGAAACCTTTAAAAAAAGTTGTGCTGCTACAATTTATTGTCAAGTAACAGCACTGTAATCCCATGCCCTGACCTCAGGGTATGCACCAGCCTGCAAAACAACACTTGCAATGCAAGCAAAAGAGAAGAAACTCAAATGCATGGGTTGCATTTTTGTATCTGTTAATGTGACAGGCATGATGGAGCTGCCCAGGTAAGAGGTATTCAGTGCCACATGAGATACCAGACACAGGTGAGTCCAAGCTAGCAAAGGCTGAGACCCCAGAAGACACTTTGTGATGTTCTCATCCTGCAAACACAGTCCAAGTGGGGTATTCTAAGGCATCTCAAACAGAACTACAACACCCACCTTTGTGCAGCTCAATTGAGCTTTGTTTCTTGTAAGGAAAGAGGAGAGGTTTGTTTTTTCCAGCTCCTCTGTATCAGTATCTGCTATGAACAAATGAAAATGGGCCCTGCTCTGTTTGCAACTGAGCAGCAGCACTGCCCATGTGAGAGGGTGCTCTTCTGTCCAGGATTTATATAAAGGTTATGGGCTGTACAACAACAGAACAGTGGATTTAATTAGAAGTATGTCGAGTCATTTGAGCACTGCAGTAACTTACCCTTCCTGTCCTTCTTGTGGCTGTTGTAAGTTTTGACCTGACTCTGTGTCTCCTCCGGGAGCTGCGTTTCCTTGCGAGCGCTCGGCCGTGTTTCCCCCAGTGCTGGTGTTTTGCCCTGAACCAATGTTCCCACTAAACCCTGGAGTAGAGGTCGTGGCCATCTGGTTAACGCCGGGTGTTGCAGAAGATGCTGACAGCTGTGGCACAGAGGATCCAGAAGAGGAAGAACTGCTTCCTGTGGGAAGGCCGGTGGTCCCGCTGCTGGGTGTGGAGTTAAAGGAACTGCCTGGCTGTGGTGCCCCAGCAGCTGATAGACATGCTGAATTTGATGGTACAGGTCCAGTGTTCCCAGGTGCTGTTTGGGTCTGGCTTGCTGGCGGTGGGGTTTGGTACTTAGGTGGTAGCAGTAGGCTGCTGTCGAGCTGCAGAGTGGCTAAGTAAGGTGCTGAAGGAGCATACAGAGAGGAGTGATTAATGGATCAAAGTGATTAACCATTGAGTCATACAACATCTTCTGCACTTTTCAAATACTCAGAGAGTATGCAAATGCTGAATGAACATAACCTCTATTAGAAATACTTGCTCTGGAATCCCTTCTTCAGGGTTTCAGTTCTAACTAACAGGACTCAAAAGACTTTACAAACAGAAGTGACTTTGTGGAGCTTTGTGAATCCAAGTTTGCACTCATAGGTCATTATCTCTGGCTATATTGTGCTGTGATAACTGTCTTCAGCTTTGCAATCTACTACAGGTTATCTCTGTCAGGCTGATAATCTGAAAGCCTGTTCTACCTGAGCTATGCTAATGGCAACTTCAAGGTAGTTATTTCCGCTCCTCAGTATCAGAGATGACAAAGGGATTACTTTAAGGTAATGAATTAAAAACAAGTAAATGAAAATTTATTTTTCATTTTCTCACAGAGGTAGTAAATCATCAGCAGGGGAAGCTTCCAACACTGCTCCTGCCAGACACCTCAGAGCTGAACAGCCCAGTTCCCTCAGTGCTTGTGCACACACTACATATTCCTGCACGTAAGCCTGGGGTATTTATGTTAAGAAGGGTTGTAATAATTCCTCTGTCCCAGTTGTGTGGTAAATTAAAACTACAAGCAGATGGAATGAGGCAACAGGGTCATTTGAGACGGATGAGTCTCAGCCTGTTGTGCCCAACTCTCTTCAAAGGATGGTGTGAGCATTCAGCAGACTGCAGAACTGCCCAGCTACCTCTGAGACATTTGCTCTTTTCCAAAACCAATCCTCATGCCTCAAAGTAAACAGAAGAACTGCCACAACTTCTCCAGAGCAAGCACTTTTCAAGTAACCACTTAAAAGTTCCTGGCTGGTTTTAAACAACAAAAAAAAATAGTCTACAATGAAACACTGAGGTGGCTGGTGCTCCATGGTCACTGCCTGCCTTGCTGGCCAGCACTGGCTCAGTACATTTAGTGCCAGTGACGTGTTGGATAGGTGAAAACACTGTATGGAACATCTCTGGGAAACATAAAATATCTTATACCAAACTGACTTTTAAAAAGAGTTCAGAATTGGCTTTTCAATCTCTGACACAATCATCAGACTGGCGAACAGCAAAATCTCCTGTAGTGGGCACGATTAAGGTGGAAGGATTAAGAAACTAAGATAACACCTCACAATATCTTTGTTAGTTTTCAAACAGACCATAACCCTCACCTTAAGAAGCAGCCTCCTGTTTCCACCTATTGCAAACCACCTCTGTGGGAAACAGAAGAGCTTTGCTAGGGCCACGGTGAACTTACCAAGGTGATGCCGGCAAACTTGGGCATACAGTTTGAGTCTGGAATGATTGTCGCAGTCCTCGGTGCCCCAGGGCTGGGTAAACCACTCGCTCACCAGCTCATCCGTCAGCTTTTGGGCCACGGTCTTTCCCACCCGCATAATCCCATCACGTAACACTTTGCAGATTGGTTTGTGCTGGCCAAGTCTACACATCTGGTGAGGAAAGCAAAAAGGCCTGTAACTAGATGCCAAGTGCCTGTGTGAGTTATGCAGACTGGTTTGTGGCCTAACGTTTTCATTACCAGCACACATCTGGTGGCTTCATAACACACATGAAACCGAGAGGCTGCGTCTATCTGTTGGCTGGAGTTGCACTTACAGCAGGACTAAGGTTACAAAGTCATCTTATGTGGTCAGTAGTACACAACATGCACGTTAAAGGAAAGGGTTTTGTCTCCAGCCTAACAGTCACAAGAGAGCAGCAGCTTCTGTAATCTGCTCCTTGCTCTTTAGGTTTGGCTGGGCCTTCAGGTTGCAACTCTATTGATAATAATGTAATATCCTCTGTAAAATAGGAGAAGGTGTACTGGAAAGAGCAGATGGCAACAAATACCCCAAAATGCACAGAGAATCCCAGTATAACCCAATCAAATAGCATTCTGGGACTTGGAAAGTGCACAAAGTCCTCAAACCAAAAATAAATCTGCATTCAAATCATTGAAACATTTAAACACCTCCCAGGCTTCTCCCAATGAACATGCACTAGAGCAGAAAGGACACGTAAAAAGAAACAGTTCAGTGTGATTCCTCTTTCCAACCTCGTATACAGCACTCAAGTCCCTGAAGAAAGTTTTGGCTCCATCGAGCAAGGCCTCATTTTCTGGACACACCACGATATAGGCGACATCCCGATGGCCCCCGTATGGGTCTAGCAACAGCCTCTCCCAGAAGGGCAAGGAGAACGGAGAGATTGTCAGGAAGTCCTTGTCATAACCCACTAGTAAAGTCGGGATGGGAAGAGGCTCAGGAGATTCCTCAGAGCCTTCAAAGAGAAGAAAAGAAAGGAAAAATGATGTTAAAGTAACTGGTTGAAGTGCAGTCAGTGGGTTCTCTGCTGTACCAGCAAGTGGGCTCTTCTACAGGAGTACTGGAAATCACTCCTGCCTCGCCATGCTGAGTCTCCTCGAGGCTCAACCACAGAGTGGAAACACCTCAAGGCTTCAGCACAACTGATGAACCACGTGCTCACACAGCCTTTTTTTTACTTGGGAAAAAAATATTTAATAAAGGAGAGGAAGGATTGATATTACACTAAAGAAATGTCATAAAATCAAAGCTCAGCCAGCCAGAGCAGAGAGAGTTGATCCAGGCATCAGTCAAACCTTCCTAGAAAGTCGCAGTAAAACATCTCTCAGTATCCACTGTAGGTACATGTATTGCCCTTCCCCAGGCTTAATCCCATGGTTTTACTTGGTCATAATCATAACCACATCTCACCAGCTCCTATTCAATCTAAAGTAATAACATGAATGCATAAAAACAGGATTTTACAGTTCTGCATCTGCCTCCACGGGGCTGTGCAAACGTACTGAGTACAGTCTTTAGGCCAACTGATCCCCAGGTATATAACACCAAGCAACGCTGTTACAGTTCTACAAAGGGCCTCCTACTCCTCTACACACCAAGTGCTTGAGAGCACTTGCTGTTACAGTCAAGAGGATTTCCATCCGGTGTAACAGGGGATCTCCCAGAAGCTGTGGCCACGAGAAGAGATACGGTTGAAAATTGTAAGCAACAATACACCCAGTGGCTTCTGCAGAACAGAATCCAGTTTTGGTCACCTTTACTGAATGTTGTGCCAGAAGCTCTGCTGCTTCCCATATGCCAACTTCAGTTTTATTCTCCGGTAAAAACTGGCAATGCTGGAAAAATTACTGATGCAGAAGTACAATGGCTTTAGATAGGATCTGTAGTCAGTCCAACTTGTGCCAGCCCCAGAGGAAAGCAGCAATATATCAAACATCAACAGAGGAAAATGAAAACAAAGTGTGAGGGAGCTGAAGGAAAAACCCAATCTCAGAGCCAGATTGCACTGGCTGAGGCTGAAATACAGGTGTCAGTGTCAGACACTATTTGGGAATCTGTATTTGCCGTAGTATCACTGCCAGGAGGTACTTAAAGTTCTGAGTATAGGAAACCTTGAAACAAGCAAATCTCTTTGTGGAGAAGGCACTCCCACTTTCTGCACACCTGTACAGCTCAGGAAGCCCCTCTTCCCCATGATGATTTGGTATCACTTTAAGAGCCTCCTGTGCCCATGTTATTTGCACACCAGCTAGCTTCAGGGCAAGTCAAAATGCAGATTCTGCCAGGGAGCGTGATCCTCACCCAGCAGTTCTGAACTCTGTAAAGAGTCATCAATCTGCAAGGGTAAAACCTCCACTGTGGCATTCAAGCATATGCTTCAAATACCCTTTAAGGGCATTTTTTTAAAGCTCTGTGAAGAGTCTCCCTCCAAAAAAAAGTGGTGATATGAAGAGACCATTTGTTCTGAGGTTAGAAAACAATGCCTTCATTTGACCTGGCACGCACCACAACATACATACCATAGGTTCCTCGTCCTGCCATCTTATGGAATTGTTGCCAGGTGAGTGGTCCCTGCACGTGCTGGATGTTCTCCCAGGTCCTTCCTGTCCGTTTCTTCTGGATGGCATCCTGGAGAAAGGGCTGCAGCGACAGCAGCATGCGCACCACGTCCTGGGAGGAGAGCATGCTGATATCCAGTACTGCAAACGACAAAGCAGCAGCAATCACTTTCAGCGAGCAACAGTAACAATTATTGTGAGATGGCAACGGTTTTGGGTTTATTGTTCCTTCATATTGTTCTTCACAACACCCATAAAATCTGTACAACCTGTAATTAGCTTCACAGTGTTTACTGTGGTGCCTCGTGAAAACATTCCTGACATAAAGCTGTCATCACAACCCTTTTCACATGCCTGTCAAAGGTGGCCAGCTCAGTTCATAAAAGTCAGAGCATCTCCAGCACAACAACCAGGTAATCTTTGAATTTTTTGACCTTTATGACACTTTCACACAGAGCATTTCTTTTCTGCTGACTGCTTACACCCTCCTCCAAAACAAAGGGGCCATGACTCTGCCTTCCCCTCAATACTTCAATTGGGTTTTTCAGCTCGGCTTTGGATTTGTGAACTTCTGAACCCTTCACAACTTAGAAAAAGTCTATGGAAAAAAACATTATTCTCTGTTTCAGATGGGATTTGTAAAGCTTTCAGAGATCTGCTTCATCTCTAGAGTGTTTTTATGCATGTCATTTCCCAAATAAAGACCAAGTGGCTCACGGTTGGTGAGTTTCAAAGAAATTTAGAGCAGACACACACCATTTCCAAGCCAAGCCCAACCTGTTCTGAGACATACCATTGCTGTGAGGCCAAGAATGTACAGTGGCGCTTCTTACTAGGGCTTCATCTACTTTGCCACCAGTGGGGTTGTCCACATA
Organism: Urocolius indicus; assembly: GCA_013401255.1. NCBI lineage: Eukaryota > Metazoa > Chordata > Aves > Coliiformes > Coliidae > Urocolius > Urocolius indicus. The sequence continues at coordinate 904,138 of WBNH01004368.1, forward strand.
CTGCCTGCCTTGCTCAAGGGCATTGAAGCATTCCACCCAGGAGTCATTGCTGTCTGCCTGCAGCCTGTCGTAAGTCCAGTTCATGCAGGGGAGGGTCTGACGGTTGTTGGAGGACATGTAATCCAAGCAGCTCAGAGACGTGAAGGGCTGCGTGTGCTGGTTCTGCAGGAGGAGGAGGAGGCTCATGGGAGGTTCTTGGCTCCTTCTAGCTCCTTCTCCCATCTGAGACATCAAGTTGCTCTGACATATCATCAGTCGCCTCTCTGCAGCTTGGCCAATGTCCGAGGTCTTGCCAAAGATATCCAGCTCATCCTCGATGAAGAGCCCGGAGTTGTAACCTAACTTGCGGTTCATGATGGCGCTGAAGCCGCAGGTGCATCGGTACTGATCCTCGTTGGACGAGTCTGGGATGTACAACCCAACGTCTGCACCTTTGATGTTCATGTTGCAGGCGCAGATGCAGCAGCTGTCGAAGTTACGGTCTTTGAAGATGTTCAAGACAGAGTCTGAGAGAATCAGGGTGACGTAGAGGCTGTGGGCCTCCGGGATGGGCTGGATGGTGCCTGGCTCCACGGAGTTCAGCGGCCGCGTTGTGGAAGGGGTGGAAGCGGGTGAACCTTGATCTGTGCTGTCGTATTTTACAGACCCTTGACCGCTCGCAGTCCCCCCACCTCGAGGAGTCCTTGGGGTCCTGGGGGTGCGTGGGGTAGGGACAGAGAAGCGGGGAGTTGCTGGTGAGGGCAGAACCCCTGCCCCACTGTTGCTGGCAGGAGCAGCGCTGTTTAGAGTCACTGGCGTGTTCATCTGAGGAGTGTTCATCTGAAGATAGTCTTGGTCGGCCAAACTCCCAACACTAGGCACATTGCTGCAAGGAAGAAATGAGAAACAGAGTCAAATGCCATCACAAAGTGGTTGGGTGTGAAGATTGATTTTGGCAAAACTTTTTTTTAAATACAAGGGCATGGTGAAAACTGAGAGGGTTGGTTGTAACCGTAGTGAAGAAAGAACACACACCCTGCTTGTCACCTTTCACTCGTGTCTCTCAGCTAAGCTTGCAATTCTCATCGTGAAGACCGTTGCTTCTTATCAGCCTAATAAAAAAGAATCTTCTCAGGCATTTAGCCCTCTTAAAGATTATTCCCACAGCCTGAAACTCAAACCCTCTTGAGAAGAATCTCCTGATGAATTATCAAGTTATGATTTTAGGATATTTGTAACTCCTTCAGGGAAAAGAGCAAGAATTGTAGCTGTTGTTTTATACACAACTCTCTGTAAAGAGACACACAGTGCTGGAAAGGAAGTTAATATTTCAGAGGCATAGAACTCTTACTTTATTTTAGGAACCATCACTTGAAATAGGCATCAGAAGTCACACCTGGACCACTTACAATATAGCCTCATGGTGGTAGGCAATTGAGAACACTGCAGATACTATACATGCAGAAGTAAACACTCACTTAGGACTACACAGTCCAAAGCACAGTATGACACGTTCCATTGCAAACTTTCAATGCAGTGAAGCCAAGAAACACATTTCTGGGTCATCTCCTTTCATGACTGTTTTTTCTTACTCTGGTTTTGTCATCTGAAGTGACCACAGAACAGTTTGTAGATACCCACAAGATCTATCTTCTTTTTGGCACGACTCATATCAAGAAACAGGTAATCTGGGGCCAATCAAAAGAACAAGATCTTAAATTTTCTCATTCCACATTGCTAATAAGCTGCTCACTTTTCCTGAGATGTGTTCATTACACAAGGCAAGGAAAACCTGTGAGAACACAACGAGCTTCTTGATAAAGGAGAGGAAATGTTTGTGTTTTTCATGCTTGCCTGCTCTTGCTGTGTATTTTGTGTGTTGTTTAAGAGCAGCATTATTTTAATGCTCTCATACCATTAGTGGCATGGAAAGAGAAATAGTGAAGACCTTATTCCTTAGAATCATTTTATTACCTTGAACTGCTGTATGTCCAACTTGGAGCAAGAGAGGGGGAAAAAAAACCCGATATGAACAAAGGTTTGAAGGAGTTCTGAATCTGAAGCACACTGAATGCCTCAGACTAATAAGAAAAGGTGACCTAGAAACCTTGATTGGCAATCAGCACTCTGTCGGAAGCCTGCAGTAATAATCTCCACTCTAATTGGATTATATTGACAATGAAAGGGGTTTTTTTCCCCAACAAATACCTGAAATTAATAACCAGCTCAGGCCTGGTGAATCTGTTACTACTATGACAAAACCTGAGAATTAAATTGCTCCCTTGGCACTATCAAGGGTTTACAATTTCTTTTACTTTGCAATTCTTTTGAGACCACTAAAGGATCCTTTGAAGCTGGAAAAGGACAGATGTAAAGGATTCACAGGCTGATTTAAAGATACAGGCTACTTCCTCTAGAAATGAACAGAGTGCAGCAGGAGACCTTTGTACTACTATTATGCCTTTTGAGGAGGTTTTATGAAATGTAACGGTGCAGATTCCTGATACCTTTCCAAATCTCCAGCAATGAATGTTTTGCATCAACATTACTAGTTACTGACAGTAAGGAATACACATTTTTACATTTAATAACTGTCTTTGTTTATAGGTCACAACACTCTCACCTTTGTCACCTTTTCTTTTAGTGTTTAAAAAGGAGAGGGGAGCAAATATCCCACCAGCATTTGTCTGATTGGCAGCTCTGTATGTGACCAGGTTAAAGTAGAAGAACTCAGAAGTGCTAACGTGAGGGCACAGAGCAGAGAGCTGTCACAGGCCTACTCAAAACTCTAAGAGCCCTCAGAGGGCAAACTGCTCAAGAGAGATACCAAACTGAAAGCACAAACTGAACACACAGGTACAAACACAAAGGCAGCCTGATGGTAGGCTACAGAACTGGACACTGAAATGAGAGGACAGAGATGGAAGAGGTTAAGTGCATTCATTCTATTCCCTAATGCTTCTGTTTTACGTTGAATTACACTATTTTCTTGTTTCAGAAATTGCAATAAATTCACGTACCACTTGTTCTCGTGCTTTTAAAAGCCCTCAGAGTGTAGTGGACACATCATGTGACACCACCAATTTCCAAAAGCTGCTTTTCATTCAAGCGTTCTCGTTATTAGAACTGGTTTTGATCTCAGACAACGATGAATTTAAAAGGTTAAAGCCCATGTGCAGTTCTGTTGCACAGCAAAGCATTGCTAACAGATGCAAACGTTCTCATTCACAAGTCATTTTATGTGGGAGCATGACAAACTAGTTTCTTACAAGACTTTACTTACTTGTAGCCATCTCTAATGAAAGTGGCTGCAGGCGGCAGAGGAAGTTGTTCAATTTTAGGAGGAACAGCCCAAGAAGGCCTGAAAATGCAGGTGTCTGGTATCTTCAGAGGTAGGAGGCACTGGCTTGGCAGTATCTTCAGTGGAGCAAACATAGAGGAGCCCACAAAAGGTTGAAATGATGGAACTTTGTGCACGTACGAGAAATCCTGTAACATCCAAGTGACACTGCTTATGATAACGTGGGTATAAGGTTGCTCTTTAGATATCTATTGTTAATTAAAACCAATTGTACTGTTCAGAAACTCTACAACTGCATTTTTTTCCCCAGAATTAAGTGTATTTACTCATTCTACAAAACATTCATGAGCAGCTCCTTTGAGGAAACTCAGCTGAGGCTCCTTGTTATACTGGGATACTACACAGCTTTAATGTCAGTAGACTTCACATTCAGATCAGACTCATTTCAGACATGCTATGCCTGAAAAGTGAGTAGTGTGCTATGCAATTTTCATGCTACCTAACTTTAAGCACTTAATTTAGGCACTTAAAAGATTGATCTTTGCAAGACTTCTGTAATGACAGTGGAGAGAGAGGCTGAGTCAGTCAAGAGGCTGAAGTCAGCCTCTCTGAATAACCTCCACGTTGGGGATCAATGTAAGCCAAGTAATAAGAGTGGACACTTTACACAAGCCAAATATTAAATATAAATGTAGTATTAAATGTGAACATATAAACAATCAAATAAATATAACATTAACTAGAAATATAAATCAAGTCCAGTCAAACAGGACTTTCATTGACTATGTTTGTTTGCAGAGAAAGGTAACAAGAACTTCAGCCAGAGTTTCTAGAGGCATTCCAAGTTTCTTTCAGAAGACAAGAGCTAGTCCTTTTGAGGTACTACTGCAAAGTAAAAATCATTATTAATACAGTAACAGCATTTTTTTCCCTTGCGCCTCATAAAGCATTGAGAGATGAGAAATGTGTGGATTGCTATCTTCAGCTGCTGAATACTCAGCACAAGATATCTACTTACATGTTCTCAAAATGATTAGCAATGGGTTTAGGTCTTTGTTTCCCCCACTGGTGTATATGAGCAGGTGTGACACACTTAAAAGCAAACCTGTGCTGTTGGAAATGTTATCAGGCAGAATTAAAAAGATGTATTTTAATACTCCTAAAATGGTTGTGAGGGAGATAAAAATATCTTTGGTATCAATGACACCTTAAGTCTGTTCCCACTCAAAAACTTGCAGCTCAACAGATTTCAGTAACTGATTACCTTTCCAGCCCAAATTATCCTACTCTGAAGCAGTTTACTGCACATACAGAAAAAAAGAACCAACGAGGTCTGTAGCAAAGCAAAGTCTTACAAACCTTACAAAAAACTTCTTTCCAGCTTCTATAATGGTATAAAAATTGGTAGATACACAAAATACACAAGGCAAATGGACAGCTGAACTTCCGCACAGCCTCTAAGATGGAGCCTTTTTTTTCTCAGCATGCCTTCAGGTTACAAAGTGAGGAGAGAAGGAGGAGATCTCACAGTAACAAAGCAGATTTGCTGCATCTGCCTAGCTTTCCAAGTGGTTCCTGTGTGCAGGAGGGGCTGGCTGCTAACCCTTACACGTTTGCAAAATCTCTCTCAACAGAACTGCTTGTAGAAGCTCTCTACAGCCCAGTCTCTTAACAGGACTCAGTTTAATTTGCAGTCCTGGGAGCTGGTAACTCCTGACTAGACATACTTCATTGTAATTCGGAGACATAATCCCTGAATGCAACAACCTGTCTCACTTCCTCCCAGGGACAGGGATTTCCTCCTGTCTCATGGACAAAACTCAACTCTGCTATTGAGAAAGTCAGCCTGTGGCTTGCCTGTGCTTTACTTGCAGTCTGCTTCAGGTATACTGTTACTACCGTGCAGGAAAATGTTCTACTTCATAGCTGACTAAATCATTTATACTCAGATACATTGATGTACCAGTATTCTCATGTTGATACACAGCCACTCCATGTCCATGCAACTGCAACTGCTGCACGTTCCGTGTACAGCTCTCAGCAATGCAGATGCTTACAAACAAGCCTTCAGTTAATTCCAGCATTCACAGGAGCACAAAATGAGAGGGGAAGGAGGTGGTGCTGGGGAGAGAAACAGGTGCTGAAATAGCAGGAGCAGCCTGTGGCAGATTAGGGACAGGGTGGGCCTGAAGGAGAAGAATTATGCCATAAAGTCAAGGCTTTAGGACTGTCAGGAAGACAGAGTTATAGTGTGATCTCCCTTTTTATTACCTGTGTACAAATGAGCTTGCTGCAGCACAAGGTGATGTCAATTTCTACAAGGAAAAGTGTTTTTTAAAGCAATAATACCCCCTCCCCCAGCTATATGCATGGAAATGTAACAATAACTTCTGACACAAGTGACAAAAATTGGCTCAAAGAGTCAAGTAATGGAGAATACGCACAAGCAGGCAGAATGATTTTTATCCTACCTCTTAACTTGGGCTAAGGATGGAACAATGAAACACAAATCAATGTAGGCTAGGTGCTTATGTTAAATCCTTTTATGTGATGCTATGGAAAAATGGATACATCTTGATATGTAAAGTTTGGGGAGGTGAGTACTAGTACCCAGCAGCAGAGTCCCCGTTTAAAAATGGTTCTTTACTCAGATATACTATAGGACTCAATATAGGAGTAACTATGTGACATTACCTGACCTGTGTTATACAGAAAGTCAGATAAGAATGGTCCCATCTGGCCTTAAAACTTGTGAAGTAACATCAGCTGAAGAAGAAACAGAGCAAGTTCAACCCCTGGGCTTTCTCAGAGATTTTCAACCCTAACCAAAAAAGGCAACATTTCAGAGAGAAAAAGGCAGCCTTTCTACATGCATGATTTTATGCTAGCTGCATCCCTGGCAGCAAGCAGTGGCTACACATAAAGGTGCTACAGAAAAACTATCCGAAGAAATAAATCATTTAACAGGTATTTAGTCACCAGTCTGATGGGTTTTTCCATACATGTCTATTCTTTCAGTAGGCATAGGGCTCATTTCACATACAATACTCCTTGTTTCCTGAACACACCCAAAACAATTACAAACATAAAATTACAAGACCAAGAAGAGTTAAAATCGGAGAAACCATTTAAAAGGTCTTTTACTAAAGAAGAATTTTTTTCTCCCCAGCTAAAGCCTGATATGTACTTTCTATGGATCCAGGTCACATTTGTTACAGCAGTCTGCTACACACACACTGCACTGCCCGGGGCTTGCTTATCAAAGTCCACGTAAGACATAGATGAGATCATGAAAGTACCACATCTTTGGCATGTTACCTTAATTTCTTCAGGTTTAGGGCTACCTAATCCATCTTCCACCTCCATTTTAAACTCAGCAAGTTGTGTTGGAACCATGTTGACCATAGGACTTTCCAGCATTCCCAAGGTTGTCACTGTCTCTGAGCTTATTCCATCTTTGTAACTCATTACTGGGGAGAAGGCAGGGTGTTGTTCTAGAGAAGGTGGTGTTGGGAACATCCTTTGGAGATCTGCCACAGCTAAATATGATGAAATAATGCACTGTTAATCGCTAAAATACAAATTCCCAAGGAAATCCAATAAACCAGAAGAGATTGACTCAACATCAGCCCTTATTTCATCAGTTAAAACCTAGCAAAGATTCTACAGGCTTACTAAGGTTCTGACACCAGTATAAATCTAGATGAAAAGTTAAGTCCTAGACATAAATCCCAAAAATTTCCTAGAGACACTTTGTTCAGCAAGAACAACAAGCTGGTAAATACACAAATACTACATCAGCAAAACAAAATCATAATGGAAGGGATTAATTGACATGAATGCAAATTTCACCCCAGCAACTGTTACTAAGAGGATACACAGCAACCTCTTCCCCCTTTTAGGGCTGATACTGATCTCTAAAACAGGAGGCTTTTGGACTTAGCTGCATTTTCCCACTGACATGCAGTCATTGTAGTCTCATTTGCTCCATGGTGACACAACTGCTGAGAGGACAGGCTACTGTTGCTAACACAAACACAGGCCATGTTGCTTAAGAATCAGACTGCCAGGCATTGGAAAAGTGACAAGCATCAGAGCAAGCCACCAAATCCTAAGTTTGCATTAAGTTAGAAAAATCTCTACACTTCTCAGGAAACGAGCATTAACATAACCATCCATGAGATATTTTTCTTCTTTAAGGAAAACAAGCCAAACCCCCCACAGAAAGGTTTTACAAGGTGTAACACAAACAAAAAACCCAAAAATCAGAAGAAAGTCTTGTGTTTTTTCCCCACCTACATTCTTTTTCCTTCCAGCTGCCAGCTTCCATATTTATTCTGCTTAAAATTCAGAATATATGCTATTTTTTCCTGACTAGAACTAGGACAGACATTCCCTGGAGATAAGCATCACTCTGGTGAATTCATTGTTCAAATACTCGAATTAGAGAAGAGCAGATTCCCATAGGTGTCTCCTTTTAAATGTTACTTCTGACAGACTAAATGCACAATTACATTTGCTTCCCTATACCTGCATCTGGCTCAGGCTGACAGGACAAAAGGATATTCTTGTATTTAATAACTCTTGCAGCCTAAAGATTATAGAAAAACTCAAACACATCCAGCTGGATTCCTGACTGGTAATCACTGCATTGAGAAACTGCAAACTGGTGAAACATAGTGCTGCTGCTCTCAAAAAGTGATTGAAAGAGACAGAAATAAGTGGTGGAATTAAAACTCTGTGTAGTATACAGATACATACACTAACTGTCCATTTGCGTAGGATGTTGCAGCCTCAAGGTGTGTCTCCACTTAACAGAGCCAGTCTATTTAACTCCTTAGGCAAAGGGAAACAACTCAAACAAGTGAAGTTCTCTCAAAATAGTGTTATGCTGGTAAACCAGCCAAAGCTCAAATCAAAGTTTTTCACAACCTGGAGTAGTAAATAATGGGCTATCAGTAATTCCCACTCAGGCTGTAGGCTTGGTTTTGGGGTGGGTTTTGTTTCTCCTCCTTTCTCGTTCTTTGGATTCAGAAGACCTTTATCTTGGCCTGATATAGGTTGAATTATTGTTGAAAATAGCTTCAGTAAAATGGAAAAATCTATTTTGCACCCAATGTTAGTATGAAATATAATCTGCAAGATGCCAGCTGGATTAGCTGCTGCCACTGCTTTGCAACAAAGAGAAGTGTGCTTTAGAAACTAGAGAAAGAGGTGGCAGGAAAGAAGGATAAAAAGAAATGTGGTCAGTAGGACTTCACTATGACGTACAAGGCACTTCAGTTCCCTGCAGATACTGTTATTCCTCAACAGCTGGTGTCAAGAGGACAGCCACAAAACACAAGTGGAGTGTATCTATTGAACTTATTTGATACAGCCCTGGAGTATATCATTTCTCACAGCCAAGCTCACTCCACTTAGCAAAATTCTGCACTGCAGATTCATAAAAAAGTTTAATTACAACCCCCCCCCCAACCCTACAGCAACAGGCTGACTGTCATCATTCATTTTCATGTGTGTCATGCTTGAAAAAGCTTTGCATATTTTAAAAAGCTATGGATCAAGTAAATCTGTCAAAATCCAATCTCTGTATACTTCAGACTTCCACATTTGAGTAAATCAGTGTGGCTTTTATGGGTCCATAAAACTCGGACTCATCTCCTTCAGACTGTTTTTTTTCTTCTGCTCAATTTGTTCTCATTACCAGCTGAAGTTAATGAGAAGGCATTAAAGAATGATTTGGAGAGAGACTTGATTTCTGCTTACAGCAGCCACAGAAATCAAACATTCCTCCTCTGCATCACTAATTTTTCATTCAAAATCTGATTGGTCAGTGTGACAGAAAACATTCTCACCTTCCTCCTCTCACAGACATATATACACACACACAGACACATTTCTCTTTCATCTCAAGAGAAATGCCACCTATATAAATAGAATCACAGAGTCACTTAGGAGGAAAGGACCCTCAAGATCCAGTTGTTAACCCGGCACTGCCACGACCATCACTAACCCACAGCCCTCAGAACCTCAGCTACACAGCCATGCAACATCTGCAGGGATGGGGATGCCAGCACATCCCTGGGCAGCCTGTGCCACAGCTTGATAACCTTTTCAGTGAAGAAATTCTTCCAAATATGCAATCTAAACCTCTCCTGGTGCAATTTCAGGCTCTATTGTCCTATCACTTGTTACTTGGAAGAAAAGACTGACTTCCACCTCACTACGACTTCATTTCTGGTGCAAGAAATGCAAAGGAATTGAAGTCATCATTCCCATTAATTGTTGCCACAGTCTTTATTAAAAAGGCCTGTGGCTATAATCTGTATTTTATATAATTTCAGGGTATTAGATTTAGTTTTTAGTGTAATTTAGTAATTTAGTGTTGATTTTAGTTTTTTAGTGTAAGCCTTCCTTGCACGTGTGGCACTTGCACAAGTGCAAAAGGTCTTCAGGGAGATTTTAGTCATGCTTTTCCCACATGTGGATTAAACCCTCAAGGTGATTTCAGTCTGAATTTGTCAAATGCTGAATGCAAGTTTATTCCAAGACAGGTTCCACAATAGTGGCCAATTGTAAGCCACAGCTTTAAATTCTCTGAATTCTTTAAAAAAGGAGAATGATTTATACATAAAGAGGGACACAGTATTAGTGACTAACTGAGATTAAATACTGAATGGAGCCTAGAAGTGACAGCTTCTAAATAAAGATTTGTAACAAATACCTCCCATACTTCTTATTTAAGACAATAAAGTCAAAAGAAGAGCATCTCAAACCTCAGTGGGCACATTAAAAGCACATGTCTATATTCCCCTCCTCTGTTTTCATTAAAATCTGCTTATCCCACTTTAATATTGGCATCTGGTAATTACAGAACAATAGCAGCACACCAGCTCTTAATCCTGAAAAAGTAATGTTCTAAGCTTCCTACAAAAGGCAGTATGGTAGCTGTGAGGAAATTTTATCTGGCCACAAAGAGGCAATTGGTTGTTGCTACTTACTTGGTGGGTAAGGTACTGCTGTTCTACCATCCTTCCCCACAGGACGTTCCTCAGAGCCCACCGTGGGCACTTTTGATGAGCGAAGAGCTGGTGATACAGCCTGAAAGCAAAACAACCACACACCATACTAAAAAAACATACACAATACAATTCATAAGCTGTTAACAGTTCTGAAAACTCTCTCAGTGCCATTTCTCAAGACAGAAGGCTACTTTCCCAGCCTCCCCTCTGCTCCTCCTGAGGAGTCTGGATGCCTTTTTCTTCTCTTTCAACACTAAATCAAAACAAACCCCTCTGAAAGATTTGCCTGTCTATACATGTGTCCTCCCCTAGCCCTAGATACACAGATATATGCATATGTATCTATACAGAGAAAGATTACACTGAAATCACCATCTACTCACTCCCACAATTGGACTACCCTAAGATAATAACTAGAACATGACACAGAGTAAGACAACACAGACAAGTTTTAAAGGCAGGAAGCACATTAGGTCTGTCCAGGCCAACAGAAAAAGGCCATTTTAAATGCTGACAGACTATTCCTCTGGTAGATTTGCAGGTTAACCACGACAGTTTAAGAGCAGTTTGTGTGGAATCACAGAACAGGGAGTAGAGGTAAATAAACTGGTGCACTTCAAAAGTACTGCCAAGAATCAGATATTAGACTTTTGAATAGTCTTATATATGAATCAGTGTACGATCACCTTCTGCATCATTATGGATATATTAGATTAAGCTTCAAAATAGTCATTATTCAACTGATTGCCTTTCTACCTGCCTTGATTTTTTTTTCCCTGGTAATTGATGTCAATCTGCTTTTCCTTTTGTATTTCCTAATATTCAGCAACTATTCCTCTTTGCATCAAAATCAACTGATTGTAAGAACTGAAAGAAACACACTTCAGAGACTTACTGAAGTAAGGTTACATTTATTTTCCTTTGTGCAGCTTCTCAGACAAGGTAAAAGAACAAGTCACCAGTTAATGAAACCAGGATCTTTTCCACAACTCTCAAACAAATCCAAAATACTGAGAGAAGCTAAGGACACAAAACTAGATGCAATGCATTTATAAAGCAACCACACTGTGTTACCTATGGAAGCATTCTTCAAGCCTGTCTATGAAATGACTGAGGCAACAAGTCAGCTGGATGCAGGTTCCCCTCATGACTGACAAACTGTCAGACAACACAAGCTGATTGGATGCTACCTATCTGATCTCCTCATATTCCTGAATTCCACACAGTGATTATTTCTCTCTGTGATGGGTCTCCTCGCTAGCAATTCCTCCTAGTTAAACTCCAAGCCTGCCTACATGGAAACTCCCTCTCCCATCTATTAGGGGTGATCATTCCCCATTAGTATTCCATCCTCCTTTCCCATTTTTTAGCCAAGGTTTAAGTTTACAGAACACTTAGTCCTACAAAGACTTACACCAAGCTCATCTTCATCTGAATTATCAAAGATATTATCCAGATCATGAAGTGATGGAGCCAGGTCTGTCACCTGTGTGAGGCTACCAGAGCCCACTCTGCCTGCAGCATTGTCTTGTCGGGTATCTGTCAAATAGAAAGAGGAAAAAAAAATATGTGAAAAATGGCAGCAAAAATAACAACCACGAAACCAAAATGGCCTTCTTTCAATGTTACTCTTCACACGAGACAAGCACAAACTACTGAGACCCCTCTTCCATGATGTAGCCTAGAAACAGCTTTGAAATTAAGTTTTAAGTAAGCACCAAAGGTCAATCAGGAAGGAATGAAGGTAGCTACTGCTCAACTTTAGTATTATTTTACACAGAAATACTCTATGCTGTTATAAGAAGGACAAGTAGAACCAAGTGTTTTCCATCTCAGGAGCTGTCTATAGTTCTCACGTTACAGTAACATGTTCATATGTGATTTTTCCTTTCAGACTTTGAGGGTTTTTTTGCTTTGCAGAGCAAATTAAAGAGCTTTTGTCTCACCAGTCTTAGGAGCAGAACTGAAAATAGACATGGCATCTTTTCCATCAGGAACTGGTGCAGAATGACCCGTTGTGGGGATTTCCTTGGTGCCAATCCCATCTTCTGACTATTGAAAACATACAAGAGTTTTTAATGGTTATTAATTTAAACTATGCAAACTATGTTTTCCTATGTCATGTCAAACACGGGGCTCTGGATTAAAAGCTTTGAAAAAGAAAACAAAAAAGAGATGACAGTTGTCTGCTGTTTATCAGGAAAAACATGAAGTAACACTGTGTATGATTTACAAAGAATTCCATATACATCAGCTCACTTTAATAGCCTATACAGAGAATTAGCCACCTCAGTTTCTCATCTTCTAGACTTTGAAGGATGATGGTTACTCATACAACAACAGAGTGAGCAGCCAGACAATAAACCAGCTCCATAATGGATAATGATCATGCATACAGGTGATGGCCAAAGAATGGTGATCAAACTGCTTTCTTTCACATAAGGAAGAACACCTCTAAGGAGATGTTCAAAGCAATACAGCACTCCTGCCACACATCCTCTCAGCAGAAGGCTACACTAATTTGAGCTGGAGAGATCTGAGCTTTGCAGTGAGGCGAGATGTCAAGCTGAAGCAAGTAAGGAAAAAGAATATAAAGCCCAGTAAATTCTTTCACCTCTGCAAGTGAATATAAGGCTCACAGTGTTGCATTTCTTAGCTTAAACCTGGAATCTGCTGCTGGTCAAGATCTATAAATAGAATATTCCTTGCAGCAGCAGTGTTTCCATATACAAACAGGTTCCAAGAGATGCCAGCAAACAGCAGTTCAAAAATGCCACAATGAAATGAAGTTTTTTTCCTGGGAGTGAGTGCAGGAAAGAAAAACATCATCTCTGTGATTGTGATGTGTGGAACAGGCTTGTGTCTTCCTGAGAACTCTGAAGCAAACACCGTATACAGAAGTGCAAGTCCAATAGGAACACTAAAGTCAAAGGCTGAGGATTTACATCTTACCTTCATCTTTTTCAAAGGATCTTTCTCTGCCCCAAGTTTGCACTTTTTATTGCCAGTGAAGCTGTACTTTATATCACCATCTTCAAAAGTGTAAGGATCACTAGCATCTCCCAAACCTTCTCCAGGCTGTTGTATTAGAGGCAAGGAGTCAAGATAGTTCAGTGTTTGCACTGGCTTCTGCTCTTCCAGAATTTTAAACCGTTTATTAGGTTGTGCTAAGAGCCTGAAGGTAAAAATAAACAAGTAAAACAAAAGCCACCATGAAACAAAACAAACATACTTTTTACAGCAAAGAAAAGTAACAGTTCTTAAGGTGTGTAGTTGTCTCACACAAACACAGCCCTTGTCTCACTCCATCCTCCTTGATCTGGCAGAAATATGTTTTTTCCTCAGAGGATGCATTTGCCTACATTTAGTAGTAAAACATCTCATTGTATCCATCTCATCAGTCCATAATTCAAAACTCTGTGAAGCACATCTCATCTTTTCAGCCCAACAAGCTCCATTGTAATTACCGAAACCAATGCTGCAACTCTAAAACTCTTCCTCCATTAATCTGAGTTTATACACTCTCACTAACTGCTCTCTTTGGTACATTTTTTGTCATTGCACTGCAAGAATGCAGGAGTAGTTTTTTAGGTATAAAATTGATCTCACATATCATGCCAAAGTTCAAAATAAAGAAATATTTTTCTAAATCCACATTTAGAAAACTAAAAAAATAGAGAGAAATTCCCTAAAATGTAGGTAGATCATGCTCTTCACTGAGGAAGATACTAAATGGTAGCCGGGTTTTTTTCTGAAGTAACATTTACATGACATGAGCATTTGCTCTTTTATGTGCCCAGATCAGAGAGGCTGACAAGGTTTTCAGTTTCTCTCCTACAGAGACTGGAGTTAATAGTAAACCTTCAGTTTCAAAGGTCTGACAGTGGGTTTATAAACAATAGTATTATTCCATAATAGAGGATCAGCTACTACTTCCAGAAAGTGCGTTGCAGTGCAATTTTAAAACAACACAATTGGACAAATCACACTGAAGTGTCTCTACTGTGCCACAAACAGAATTTCACTCAAGATCGAGCATTTATGTAGCTGAAAGGTCATAGAACTACACACAGATTTTCCCTTTTCAAGTGGTTAAAAGAAATACACTTAATGAAACTCTTTCATTTGTTCAAATTACTGTGACACAGGTTACAAAAAGATTTTTCAGTTCTTATACTGTCCAACAGAAAGCCAGACATGGAAAAAAAATCAGGTATCCTGCAATACCACAGCTTTATGTAAGTATCTAATGCTATCTCCAGCATCCATCATCTTCAGTGCTACAGTGAGGCCTTCTACTTGCTTCGTATTGAAATGAAAACAGAGTGTGATCATGCTTATAACTGAATAAAGCCACCACTCAGATCAATCTGCATTCTCACCTTTTCAGTGCAGTGCTGTCCGAGTTTATTTCCATCTTGACATCGTATCTCTCGCACGGAAGAGCTGGTGGCCTGAATTCTGGATCATCACTTGATGGGACACTATAGGTCCTCCACATATCTAGTGACTCATTGTTCTGAATTACCCCACAGTACAATGCTGTCTCACTGACCTCTGCCATCAGAGGTAACCTCTGTCCAACAAGGACTGTCCTATCATCTAAGCTGGGCAGGGGCTGAAGCTCCAGCCCACTGCCATAGAGTGCTGGGTTTACAGGTACGGAAGGTGGGTCCAGATTCTCTGCTTCCTGACCTCTTGGCTGGGGGCTAAGTGTGGGAGGCAGAGGGGAAGTAGGGGAATGGGGTGAATCCATAGGATTCATATTTATTTGCTTGCTTGGATTCCTAGCAGGTAGAGATAGAGGCTTCTCGTATTTTCTGTTATTAGGGACTTCTAGAGAGGGCTCCATTCCTGCTAATCCCAGTTTCTGCCCTGATGTGTCCTGCTCCATGCATAGCTCTTCAGTCACAGAGGGCCGATGGTGAAATGGCATCATAGACCTTTTTTGCAGTTTATCTCCTTTTTCCTGTCTCTCTGTGGTTTTGTGCTTTGAAGAGGCAGGAGGTGGCAATGAAGAAGATGAGGATGTTCCCACACTGAATCCTGGCTGATTTATCGTTGGGGGACGGCTGGAACCAGCAGCACAACGCTGTTTGAAAACCTTGTGCCTGAAAGAAGAGGAAGAAACAACTCACTGCATGGTTTATATGATTAGCTAATCTAATGGAAAGATAAACAGAAAAAAAACACCCCATAAAAACTCAGAGGTCACTGAGAAATCTTATGTCTATTCCTGATCTGTTCAGCCATTCTGGAACAGTCAGATGATCAGGACCAGGTTGTTCAAGCCAACTGGGCTGCAATTTCTCTGACATATACAATGGAAAATAGCAGTTTCCAAAAAAGAACATTCAAATGAAAGATTTAACGTTGATAGAAACTTAATACTGCTTACTGGAAGGTAACCTAACAAAAAAGATCCAAGCCACTGTTGTTTTCACTACTCTAAACAAGGCAGCCCCTCCAATGACTGCTGTGGAACTACAACATTGCTCTTGTAACAGATGCTCCAGACACCGACTGGAAGTGGTTTAGTTATGATCATAGATGCCATCATAGATGGAAGTTTCCTCTCCACATATCAGGTAAAGAAAAATAAGTACAACTCTATTCTAAAACAAAACAAAGCAGCTCCCAACTGATGAAGAAAATGTTTTCAAACATTCAAAGCAAACAACACAGTAACATACAAACTTATTGCTGACTTCAGGTTGTAAATTAATTCTTTTCCAATTGGTATCCAGTACCTTTGAGCCTGGGAAGCACTGGACTGCATTTCAGTATCTGAGGTGGAGCTGATGAGCCCCAGGAGTGTTACAACAGGGACAGTGCTGATTTGTTTTATTGGCTTTTTTGGTTTGTTTTAAGCTAAGCAGAACACACTGCGCTTAACATTTACACCTGTTTTCAAGTTAAATACCATTTCAAAATAGGCTGTTTTTGTTTATAAACACCAACACCCAGGAGAGTCACAAAACATTTCAATAACATGCTTTTTACTCACAAAGATAAATTACATGATTGTAAGTAAAGTGGACTATATTAGGTGAAAGAAAACCAATTCCGCTTTTATGACTTAGCTGTGAAAACATCCAAGTTTTATAGTACACAGAGGTTGTCAAATGGTACAAATACAAGCTCTTGTACCTGGTACGTCTTTTTCTTGTAACCATTCATGTTGTCTGTGTTTGTTTCTTTGTGGGCTTTGCTGTTACCAGGACATGTTGCAAATTCTCTGCTGCAGCAGATGGTCTTTAGCTGCAATCACCCATAACGTGGAGCTAATGCCCTAGTAACTGAAGATTTGCCTTAAGCATGTTCTTGTAACATTTCATTGACTTAATTCTCCATCATTCACTGTATTTTAACTGACCACACAATATTATTTTAGACAATCTGTTCTTCCACACACAAAACTGGGTCTAGAGAAGATTGAATTTGATGCTGAGTACCAGACAACCCTTTAAGAATCCATATTTAAGATCCTATCTTGACATTTATATTCTCATTTATACAATACTTAGAATGGGCACAGTAATGACTACAACACTATATGACAGCAGCCACCCAGTTTCTGCAGCTATACAGACAATTTTCATTGCAGTTTGAAATCAGGTACAGACTTCATTTTCAGGAAAATGATTTTATTTCCCAGTTGCTGTGTTTACTAACTCCAGAATGATGTAGTCATCACTGGAGGTGTTAAGAAGCAGTGTGAAAGTGCAAATGCAGCTAAACCCATCCATAGGATCAGGTTTCCGTTGTCCACTACTGATTCTCCACGCTTTCCAGGTGAAGCTGGACCTTAATCCACTTGGCATCCTGATAAAATCTTTTCTCTCTTCCACATTCTTGAGTATATATATACAAGCAGCATAAAATCAGGAGTAAAAGAGCAAAGTTGCAGAAGAGTAACACTTTTACTTCAGAGTCTCCAGATTGAGCATTGCCCTCCATATGATGCACAATGCCTCCACACCGCTTTCCCTGTTCTAAATACACAAGGAGAACTGGCTTCATGAGAAGTCAAACACAGAAGGTACAAGGATACAATTTCTAACCAACATCCCTTTGGAAAAGATGAGAATACTACATTTCTTAATTCCTCTGTACAACCAAACCTCTGCAGACACTGCTGTGGCAGAGCTGGGTTAGCCCATATAGTAGTTCTGTTATTATTAACAGCAGCATTATTCTCGAGCTCACCTTGCTGTTAAAAATAAAGAAGAAAAAAGAAAAACAGATATGCCTCAACCAGAAAAAAGCAGAGAATCATTTCAGCCACATTGTTGGCTGTTGTGTTGACTACTATTTTGGCAAAGATCCTTACTGCAGCTGGGGAGGGGCAGAGGGAGACGGGGGAGGATGAGAAGAGAGGAAAACTTCAGCATTTCTTTATCATACCAATGACATTTATATCTGTGCGTACTTCAGGAACACTTCTTTAGGTCATAAAAACTTCTTTACCCATCTTAGAAGAAGATGGTGACCTCAGGAATGAAATATTTCAGTAGAAGCAGTTTCACAGGACTATTTCACAGTTATCTGTCTGATAATATTAAGAATGGTTAAGCAGAATTGGTGGTGGTGGTTTGCCTCTTCTGAGTGAGTAGTACTTTGAGTTTTCATCTCAGAAGACAGATAATTTAATGAACTCTTACAGTGTTTGTGTAAGTGAGCTGTGATCTATTTTTGATCAGTTGACCATGGCTGACCGTGCTGCAAAGGTTTTCTGTTCTCTTGGGTGTTCTTTGGTATCTGGTGAGTCAGGGCAGATTGCTCAGAGGTACATAGAGTTAAGTGATTCTTAGTGATATTTCTCCTCTTTGTCCCAACAGGGACAGTAGCACCATCAGTCAGGGTGCACTGAAACTTAGGCAGCTCCTGCCTCCCTTCACAGGGAGTCTTACCGCTCCAAACTTTAAAGCTCACATCTCTGAAAAGCCTGAAGGATGAGTTCATCACAAACGAGAATTTTTTGAGTGATTCTAGTCTAGGATCAATTTTTCTCCTCAAGTTGCCTACTGCAGGTGACAATAAGAGCTTAATCACCTGAATATGAATGATCAGAACTTTGATATTAGAGTTTCCTCTTCTCTCACCTAAACATATCTCCCTGTTGTAAGTGTACCTCTGTCTGAATTAAACAGGATTCTTCCAGTATGATAAATGCTTACACCCTTCAAAGCTCACCTGGAACAAGAACAATTGACTCTTTGGACTGGATCCACAAAATCCCAAGAAACAGTGTTGTTAGGAACTTCCTCCTCCAAATTTGCAGGTGTAATTTGATTCCTCCTGAAGAAGAGAAAATTATTTTAGTAGTTATCATCTCTAGTAAAATCTTTATAAAACCATATGCATAAATTCACATGTGTTCCCCTGAAATAAATTACTTCCTTCTACTCCACCTTTGAAATAGAATTCTGCATTTAACAGCAGTTCCCCTCCGCTACTCCTTAAAACTTACAGTTTGATTTATGTAGGAAGATGGTACTGGCTCTATCAGATAACTCTGTTTGGAGTTTGAGCAGAAGAAGCGAAGGGAAAGCTATTCAAACTCAATCTGGAAACTCTTCTGACATATCCAACAAGAAAATGGCATGGAAACAGTGAAAAATAAAGGTTTTGGGGCACACCAGGCCATGAACATACTTGAAAATTCCATTAATAAAGGCTTAAGATACTAACACCATGAATTTACCATATTCTTGTCTGCTGGAACTGTAGTCCAACATATGAAATGCTTTACAAATATTACCTTTAGAGTACTGAATATCAAATAACTACTAATTGTTCCTCAGTCACCCAGTTTTCAGCCTAGTAGCTACAACTGGAGCTAGAAAATGCAATCAATAAAGCTGAAAGCATCTAGAGCTAAAGGCATGTATTATAGATTTGTAACCTCAAAGAGTGCTACAATTAAGATACACAATGGCAAAAACAGTTTTGGGAGTTTTCAGCTGAACACAGTAACACATTTTCTTTGACAATCCTGTTCTGCATCATTAGCTTTCATTAATGGCAAAAGGATTCTGTGATGAATAACATTATCTAAGGCCAAATGACTACAATTTAACTATATGTAAGGTGTTATTAATAAACAAAACCAGCAGGACTGCTGCCTTACTTGGACTGTGACCTGTTGAGAATGCACTCCTTCCAGACACGGTGAACCATATGATTGTGAAATTTTGGAGTAATCTTGCCTGATTTCTTTGGGCTATGCACACTGACTGTCCCCTCCTGTCCAGTTGAATGGCTGATATTGCTCTGAGAGCATCCACTTTCTCCTGTAACACAAATTCACAATTAATGTTACAGCTGGTCTTAACATTCACATTTGATACTTTTTCCTGAAAAGACTTTCCCTGTTATAAAGCTCCTGACTACCCAGATGCTCACATTCACTTAAAGTACCATTAAAAAAAAAAAGAGACTACATATGCAATAGAGTTGTGTGAGCTCTGCACCTTGTGAGGGATAATACACTCTGCAGCTTCTGGGGAACAGTTTAGTTACAACCTTGAATTGAATCACCACAAAATACTGCAGAGAGAATTCTTTCACAATTATACTGGATAGTAACCTTGAATTTATACAGGCTTTGCTGAACTGCTTTAAAGACTAAATGTATTACAGTTTGGGATGGTTCTAAAAGCATCTATTAAGAAAAACAGTAACTTTAGGTAGACTATTTCAAGGCAAGAACCAGTTCTTTACACTCAAGATAAAACCTCATTGAAGAAACGTACGGATTACTGTGATGTTATTGCTTTATAATATGCTTGAATTACCAGAATAAAATCTTGCTGGGGTACAATCTTACAGCTGAGATGTGCACTGCTACAAAAATTGTTCAACAGTTGATCATTAGCAGATACTATTAACATAATATGTGAGATTCTCAGTAATACTGTATGATGTTCAAAGAAATAACAAATCAAGATATTGTTTCAACATGTTAATAGCCTGAAGACTCTGATTTACATGCTGTACTTTGCTTCCTTCTGTCTGCAATGCAGAAACCTTACCAGCTACTGTGTAAGATTATGTTTCCTTTTCTGCTATGAACTACGTTTTTTGTTTAGACGAACGGAAATCTAACACTGTCATCTTTACAACACCAACTACAACAGTAGAGGGAGCTTTAGGTTCACTTGGTCTGGCGACTGAGTAACATTGTGCTCTGGATGGAAAAGTAAGTCAGGATATGCTGCATTTTAACAAGGTCAAATCAGTGTACGGAACACTTCGTCCTCCTGCCTGACGCAATCTGAGAAGCCTGAAGAACGAAACGCTGAGAGGGTTCACTGCTGCACATCATTGCATCCAATAAGGTAATTCTGCTCATTTCTACTGGATGACTTTCAAAATACAACTTTAAAAGTTGTGCCCAAGATGCCTAACCCTGTATCATCTTTGATTCTTTGTGCTTACAGGGTTTCTTTCTCCAGGTAGACTTTCCCTCATTCTCTTTGCATCTTTGTTTAAAATTAGCATTTTTTACACAGGCACACCCATAAAGCCTTAGACATACTGAGGCTTGTGGCTCTAACAATTTGTTTCAGTGGTTTGCTGATGTCCTACAGCAGAGTGAACTCGACAGACAATTAAAAAACAACTCAAGCCAGTCAAAACTTCAGAACTGGTGATTCTGACCTCCTCTGGGAAGGAGGGGGCAGGAAGGAATGTGTGCACATAAACAAACATAATCTGCACACATATACATCTTGTAAATCAATACACTTACAACTGCCAGGGAAAAAAAAGTATGGGGGCAAGGGAAGGAGAGGAGGTATGAAGAGATAAACAAGGAGCTACCAGAGCTTTCAAGTTACACTTGGGTGCATTAAATATGACACTAATTTTAATCCATGAAAGTCACTGACAAACTACTGGAACACACACACAAATTATTATGTCATATAATGGTATAACTAATGGAGGACACAACCAGCCACACATGTGCAGTCACTTCACAATCCCCACAGTGCAGTCTGTGTGTACACATGAACAATGCCATTCCCTAGCTGCAGCAGCCATTTGTTTTGTTGCATACTTTAGACACTATCATGGAAAATATGTATGAAAGAGACCTGAAGAGATCATCTAGTCCATTCCCTGATCCAAAGCTGGATCAACATATCTGACTAATCTGTTCCTTAAAATCAACCAATCAACCTCCTCCGAGAACAAAAGCCCAAAAAACCCCCAACAACCCTTCCACCTCTCTGCTAATGGAAATTCTGTAGCTTCCCATCAGCCAATTCATTCTAACACTTCATTATCCTTCCTCAGAGAAAGTTTTTCTTCATGTTTAACCTAGTTTTCCCTTGCTCCAGTTTAGGTTCATTACATATTGGTTGCAGACAAACGGTTATTCTTTTTCTCCTTTTATGTCTCTGAAGAGTGTTACACCATTTCTCCTTCTAATTTCCCTTCTCTAGACTAAACAACCTCAGTTCTTTCCATCATTTCCTGTAGGTCCTGTTTGCAAAATCTATAATCATTCTCGCTGCAGTTTTCTGGACTTCATCCAATCTGTCCTCATCTTAAGTGTTCAAAATTGGACATGGCTCTGCCACTACATTTTGATGAGTATGGAGCAGAAGTGAAGTCACGTGCCTTGGACTATCCCCATTTATATGGGATAAATGTTTATCCCATTTACTCATTCTGAAGGACATGACATATTTTTCCAACCTGTTTCTCTGATTTTTCAATGTCTTTTAAGTGATGTACAATAAAATACAAAGCAATTACCTCATTGTTTGCTGGAGAGACCTCTCTCTCAGAACTTCATACTGCTTTGAAACAAAAGAGCTAGGTACCTTTGTATATTCTTTTTACTCTTGGATCGCAACGAATCAACAACCTCCTCCGATCCCAATGCAAGAAAACCAACACTTCATAAACACTGGCAAAATCTGTCTAAAACACTGCCAGAACCCAGTCTCTCAGGTATTTGTACCACTGCACAAAGATAATGCAGCCACAGAAAATGGAGCTGAACAAAGCTTTGTTTAAGTCTGTCGTCTTCAGGGCTGTTTTAAGCATTGGCTTTCATTAACCTCAGACCTACACAAAAGTCCTAAGTTTCAATCTATTGTCTGTCTTTAATCTGCTACTGTCCACATATTATCGTCACTTACCATGAGCTATGCAACAATGAAAGACTGACTCCAGCCTCCCAAGTTTATTGCTTACCCATAATGGCCTGCTCTGGAGAAGTGGGTGGAGTGAGTGGCATCCCACAGGTACTAGCAGGATCTTTCACACTTCCAAGCCCCTGCTGTCCTACATTTATATGGCCTCCAGTATTGGCAGTGTTCTGTGACATAGGGATGTCACTCTGGGAGATGAGAACAAAGGCTGAAGGATACACCATCCTTACACCACCTACAGGGAAATGGAGAAACAGAAGTCTTATATATGTCTGTTAATATTCAGCAGCTGTAGCTACTTCAAGTTGTTTTCAATGTCCATTAGACAAAACTTAATATCTGAAATACAAATAGGTAAGGAATCTCACATACTAACACACATCTAACCCTTTATAACTGGTACAGAGATGAAACAAGTAGCTTGATACTGTGAATAATAGCATGTGGGATACAGGGAGTACAGAAGCTTGAGGCAAGATAACTAGTCAGATGTTCCAGTGTCAAGAGAGCTACAGGAGAAGACAGGAAAATGATAATGGCTGTTTCTTATTAATTAGGTTTTATTTTTTTCTTAAATCATGTGGAGGAAAATAATTCTTCAGGCAGTATACTGACACTTACCAACAATGACTTCAACTGCCACAGGGAAATCGTTGTCATATCCCAACTCTTCTTCCTCTTTCATGCCTTCTTTTTTTTTCAGCACCATAGGGTAAAAATACTGCCACTCCTCCATCAATTTACGAGTCGCTGGGTCTGACATCTTATACGACTGGCCCGTGAGTGTACCATTTAAACCATAGGGACTCACCAAAACTGCAAAGGAAGAAACAACAGTCTCTACAGTATGTGCATTTCAACATGGGTCAGCCACTCTCTGCT
Source organism: Urocolius indicus (assembly GCA_013401255.1). Taxonomy (NCBI): domain Eukaryota; kingdom Metazoa; phylum Chordata; class Aves; order Coliiformes; family Coliidae; genus Urocolius; species Urocolius indicus. Next base: position 927,492 of record WBNH01004368.1, read on the forward strand.
TTGAGTCGCTGTTCACTTGGCATGCTGATTTACAGACCTGTCTTCAGGGGACTGCTACTGCATAATCAGGTAAGGGGCTGAATTTAAAGCTGTGTTGCACTGCACTGGCTTCCTTTACAGCCATCCTTATTGAGCTAAAAATGTACCTTTTTGCAGTTTATTAATCTCCACAATGAACTCATCTGAGTGTACTGAAACAGCACTGGCTATGGCAAAGGGATGATCATACATGGCAGCAACAGAACAGATACTCAACAACTAGGTTTTTACCAGGAACGTATGGTATTAGAGACTTCTCAGCATAAAAAAGGACAGAGATAACAATATACATAGAAGTCATCAAGACAAATAAGGAGAACTAGTTGCTCAACAACAGGTATTTTCATTCAGATTGAATTTTGCTTTCAGTCATATTCCATTTCATAGCAATGAATTTAGCTCAGTGAGACAAAACCTTAAAAATGTTTTTCAATAAAGCTTCTATAAATTAACATCAAGCTTTCAATTGTTTTCTGATACATTTTCACACATACCACGCCACCTCTCTTTTTCAAAAACAACATAGTTGACCATCTATGAATTAAAAGTACCCCTGAAGTAGCCAAGCTCAGCATTTGTATTAATGTAGCATTGAAGTTACAGACTTGACCTAGACATCAAGTAAGAAAATCAAATCAATTTCTTAGATAAGTATTTTTAAACAAAAAAATATTTATTTATTTATTTGTTTTACTTACTCCATGCATGTGCCTTTAAAAGCAACCTTAATGAAGGGAAACTTCTGGGAAATTCCCATACCATTTATGGCTGGCTGTAGCACTGCCACACTAACAACATTTTCCTTTCTGTCCACACTTCCTGAATAGAAATTGAGCCCATTTGAAGAGTTACTTAATCTTACTTCATTCACCTCTGAAGATAACATGTCCAGGAGCAAAGTCCCTGGGCACATAGAACAAGGTTAAGCACACCAAGTTCCCAATCCAGCTCACTTACCTTGGAAGGGTGAGGGTGAGGACTGGGCCATATGGATATGCTCTTCATTGATCAGGTAGATTGGCTGGTGCTGAGCAATCTCCACACTTGTGCACACATTGCTTTCCCCATGAAGAAAGAATGTGAAGGCACAGGACAAATGTTCACTGGGGAAGGCAAAACAGATTTATTAGTATGTTAATGAGCTCATGGAAGGTTGTGATTCCATAGCCTTGGAGGCCAAATCTATACTCTTCTGTGTTGTCACTTGTGGCTACCGCATACAGTTTAACTGACTGATAACCATACACAACAGACCTTTCACCAGACAACCATTTGACAACATTGGCAACTCTCTCAAAGATTTATTTCCTTACTTGTTTCAATTAACAAGATCATTACAAACAAATAGGATTTTAACCAGAATTCAAGCAGTAAAAATAAGGATCTTTAGAAATTCTACAAATTCAGTCTGCAATAGATTCTAGCTGAAAAGGAATAAAAAAGGAAAAGGACAAGTGTTTGCTGAACACCTCATGGGAATCTCCATTAAAGAAAATGAAAGCACATGAATATTACAACAAGTTGACAATGGTTTAAGATGAACATGGTTTTTTCCCCTAACAATTAAACTTAATTCTATATGATTGTTATTTAAAATGTCCCCACTTCGTTGTACCCATAGAATGACCTCCCATTATAGCTGACACTTTGCTTAAATATTCCTTGCCACAAAGCCACCAGAAAAAAAGAAAACAAAACACATTTCACATGCTATTTATCATGATTCTAATCAACTAAAAAATTTACAGAGCTGAGGTGGTAGTTATGCAGTCATTTTTCTGTCCAATACAATAGCTGTGCACAGTTTTTATAGCTCTTGGATTTGGCACTTGGCCAGCTATAATGTAAGCAGTATTTTAAAGACAGCTCTTAACTACCTTCACCAAAAAGAAATAACCCAAGAAACTATAAAAAATTCACTATAAGATCAGCTTTGTAACTGTGAGCTATTTTTAAACAAAGGTACTGATGGTCTCGAATAGGAAGCTGGTTTAATCTCACTAAATCTCTGAACAATTTTACACAGCACGTAGAGCAACTTTTCACCCTGTACTACAAGTTGCTCTTCTGTGAGTCTCAAATACCATCACAATAAAAAAGTCCCAAAGACAATGGTCATCTGAGAAAAACTCTGTAGAGAAAAGGTTACTTAACTGACAGGTAACAACTAAACTTCCTTGGTGCTATCAATCCTGTATTCAGAAATACTGTATAGTAATGATTTCATTCCATGAAATAAGGTTTAATTACATTTTCACTTTCATAAAGGAAACAAACACCCCTATCATCAGTGTTGCAGAAGTAAATTGCTCATTAATTTACATGAGGGGGGTGAGAGAACAGGACATGGGACAAAATGGTCCATAAATTCCAGGTATTTCTATCCCACTATCTTGCCCCAAGGAAGAAAAACGGATCAATGCATGTAAAAAAACAACTGAAAAACTAACTTCTGCACACACCAGAGATAAAGCAAATAAAATCAAAGCCCAATTATTTAATCAAAACCTGCTAGTTTCCTTACATACAACAATAGCCCTTAATATAAAAAAGGTCTTAATAAATCAAATCCCACGAGAAATCTGGTCTAAGATCAAGCAGGAATAATCTCTGCAAAGAGTTCAGCACGCAGCAGGTCAGCCCTTCTAAAGCACAGAGCAAAGCTATTTGTAAAGTACTCATTTTCAACTCCAGTCTTTAGGATATTACACAGAAATCCTCCTGATTCTGAAAGCTTCTTACAGTGTTTGACTGTGAGAGTCTTACTTGTCTTCTATTGAACTATAGAAAAAAAATAGCCTTCTGGGACCACACAGGGACTCTTTCAAGTCACTTGCAAAGTGGTCTGGCATGAACAAATCATGTGCAATTTTATGCAACATTCACAACTATCCATAAACACTGTTAGAATAAGAAATAGACAAAAATAAAAGACAACAGATTCCTTTGTTTTTGCTGGGAAGGGAATGCATGATACTAAATTTCTCAACTGAGAATCAGCTAACACCCAAACCAATCTAAGTTCAGAAAGTTAAATAGCCTCAGACTAAAAGTGTATACACTTAATTACAGGAAAAAAAGATGTACACACTATAGTATTAGACCATTTTACTGTCCTGCCAACACCACACATTAAAGAATAATCATAATGAATATTACTATTCATGACCAGCAATAAATACTTGATTAGTTAAAGATGGACCATTTCTAGCACTGGATTCAAAGTAAGCTATGCTCATCTATAGATAGAAAAATCAACCAATCTTGGTCACTGAAGTATTCCTTCTTCTCAGACCACAGCTAACAAAGCCCTTATGGTATGAAGTGTGCAAGCCTCCAGCTGGCCTGCATGCATCCAGCATTGCTTTCTTTCCTGCTCCCCTCCCGAGGCCTTCCTCCCAGGATTTTGCAAAACAAGAAACAGTTACATCAATTTTACGCTCCCTAAGGTGTCACAGTCATTGCTACAAGCTCAGTTTCAAGACCAAAAATAATAAAGATGAAGGCCTGGGGACTCCTACCTTTCTAATATGCTTCTGGCAGATTCTGAGCATAATGTTTACTTTTGTAACAAATATGAATTTTATTTCAAGCAAACAGCATCAGCACACTATGATGTATTCCACTCAGGCATACATCCCAGCCTCCTGACATTCCTCTCTTTAGTACATTTCACACAATTCCTTAAATACCAAGCTGCAGAAATCACTCTCACTAGAAATATGAGACAGATCTCCAAACAAAATCCAAGTAGAAAAAAAACTTACCAGGCTAAAAGCAGTCAGCTTTCAGAAGCAGACTGAGCACTGAGGCTTTACTTTGAATAAATCTTTAGTTATAGCTCTACAGTGTAGAAAGACCTACTTACTTCAAACTAAAGCTCTAAAACCCCAAAATTGTTTGGGTTCCCACTAGAGCCTTCCAACAGTGTTTTATCAACATCCAGTTTTCTTTACAGATGCTACTACTTGTGCTAACAAAGGCAACGCTAAAAAAGCCAAACACGAAATACAGATCACCCTGGAGTTTCCAAAAATGTTCAGCATCATGTTCAGACTGATATTTTTTTTTCTTTGGTTTATTTAAATGTATTTCAACCCAGTTCAAACACCGAAGCTGACAGGCTTTTGAGAAGGCGCTCTACTATCTCTCCAGGTTTTTAAACTTACTCATTTCCAGACTCTTTCTTATCTCCCTGACATTCAGAAACCACCAGAGAGGCATGCAAAATAGCTTCCAAACTGTTTCCCCTATTCTACAAAGTCTGTTGGATTACTTTGAGCTGTCAATTTATAACTGTTCAGTACAAGTATGATACTAAAAATACCACCAATTTTGGATAGCCGTGTTATACATTTTCCTTGCATGTAATAATGAATTAGCCAAAGAACAAAACTAGCATCAGAATCATGGTTTATATTGGTTTTATATTGCTACCCAGTGGAAAGGAAGAAGGGACAAAGTCTCTTTGGGTGACAGTGTGAAAGCAAGGGGACCACCAGACATTGCTCAGCTTCATCAGGGGAATACAACATGGTGTACTTTCCCTAGAAGTCCCAAATCAGGAGCAACTAATCCACTAAAACAGTTGGAGGCATTTAGAATTATTTATGCCTTGGGTGTAGTATAAAGTGCAAATGCTTAACCGTTTTAAGCTGGTTTTGATCAGGAAACGTCACCACAAACTTTAGTAAGATCTATTCTTTTAATCCTATGTTATAAAAATAAGAAACACCAAAAACCCCCACTATGCAAGAATTGTTGTCTGTTTTTTACAAGTAGCTTTTCAGAAACCTTTCTCTCCTTTACAGGTGACTAATAGCTGCCTCCTGATGTCATCTTCCCAAACAGAATATATAAAACATACACAGAATGTCTGTTATTCACAACTAGAGCTGCACTAAGGCCACGGTCTGAAAAATGCTGAGCACTGTCATCGTGAGTCAGTAGAACACCTGACTATATACTTGCAAGAACATATTCACTGAGAGAGATTTATGTGAAAAATTGAAATAACTGTTTAAGTAAAAGTCTTCTAAAAACACAAAGAAAACAGCAACACAAAAACCACCCCCCCCCCAGTTACAGAGTGACAAATATTCTGTGCCATTTCCCTTCATTTTATTTTGAACCTGTTCTTGGTGTTTAGATCCCAGGTAGGGAAGGAAATTGACAGAAAGAAGTCCCCCAAAGGAAATACAAATACCATATAACCTTTTCTAACAAAAATGATCTATGTTCTCCTCTGAAGTACTGCCGATATTTTTTTTTCCCATAACACCAAAAATACTTCAAATAAAAAGTATTTGCATTAATCAAACCTTCAATTTGGCACCTAACCACCTGCAACTGACAGCAACAGTCTTTCAGATGTTTCTCTCCTCTAGGATCTTCACTACCTTAAATAACCTTTGAGGTGCTTAAAAAATGTAGCTGACTACCTTCTTAATGTAATACTTAGGACTTCCAAATAATCTTTATGAATTCAAATCCCTCAGTTACTTAAAGGAAATAACATTAAATTCACTTATATATAAAAAAATCAGATTAGGATTATGAAAATACAGCTATGTTTAAACTACACAACACTGGCAGAGAAAGGAGAACATTTGATGGATTTATCTATCTTTCCCTTTTGTTAGGAGGTTTCCCTGATGCAAATTGTGCTGGGCAGCATTCAAACTTTAAAGAGATTATTTCCACACAAATGATCTCAAAGGCAAAAATGCCAAGGTATTGCAATTCATGACTGAGCTCTGAATGCATGTACTAAATGTTCACTTCTGTACAAAGTCAAAGTGTACTTCATAACAGATTTCAAAATACCTCATTTTGGATGACTAATGTGGAAATCAGTTACTTTAGGAAAGTAATAATACAAAAATGCCAACAGCAATGACTCTGGGATTTTGGGGGGCACAAAAACAGTCTAGCAAAAAAAAAAAGGTAAATTAACATCAGGCTTTTTTTTTTTCCTTATCAGAAGAGTATTTAAAATTATTTGAAGCAATTCATTGACAACCACTTGCTACTGTGAAGCACCCCGTTTCTAACCAGTTTCATCCCAAACAACACAATCTGCTTATGCACCCAGTTCAGTGCAATGGGAAACAGATGACAACACTGGTACCAGAGGTTACTTAATAAGAACATGGTGAAAATTTGAGCATACTGCATTGCTAAACATCTATCCTGTTCTTAGAATAATTTGAAGATGAAAAGTTTTCCACTATTTATTTCTCTACAGACAAGCTTGAGCGTTCTTTTCCTAACACCAGGCCACTGGCAACCTCTTGTTTCTCTCCTTTAGCTTATAAAGCGGTTGCCTATAAAGCCACTGACTGTGTACAAAGAATTACACTTTATGACTAACAAATTGTATTGCTGCTCTAATTCCCCTCAAAATTAGTGTTGGGATCTGAAAACTCTCCATTCAGTTACCTCAAAATAGCTTTATCAAGTCCAATCTCAGAAAACAGACAGCAATAAGCCACCTGCATTAGGAAAAATAGACACTCATGTCAACGAGCCTAATCACTTGCTTGATATGGATTATAAAAAAACAGGGCTTGAAAAAGTCTCTGCAGAGATTTGGAATGTAAGAGTGAGAGCACAACAACATTTCCTTTAAATTTGTGTAAAGCAACAGGACAGCTATTAATAGGTCACAGAGTTAGTCTGGGCAGGAGATGGAAGTGCCTGGATACACCTACAGTCAGTAACACTTGGACAGGAGAGAGTAAATTAATAGGCCAATATGAAAATAATCTCTGTTAAAACAATCTCGAAATAAATATCCTCAGAAAAGTTTGAATTTGAACAAGCTCCCACAATCACCACAGACCAACTGTAATGGGAAGAGAGAAGAAAGGTCTTCTGCTTTGATTTTGGAGAAGCCGTGTTAGCAGAAAAAGTTTCTTCACAGGTACCAAGAGATCAGAAGAGGACCTGAAACCTTCATCAAAAGCAGCAAATAAAAAAGGCTGGGACACATGTTCTGGCCTTTACAGGAAACAGCATGTTCAAATGGTAAAACCTCTCCGTCTCCAGAAAGGAGACACTGACCACACTGATTTACTGGAAATGGTCCTTGGCTGTGCTATCCCCAGAACCTCTCCTGGGCATTGCCTTGGAAGAGTGTGAACTGCCACTACTCAAAGCCAAACAGGGAGCATGCAACAGTAAAGCAGTCTGAATGAGAACAAGCCAGTTTCTGAGATCATGACCTGTCTGGTCTAATAAGTCATGCAGACACAGCCAGAGAGGCAAAACATTTATGTGGCATTTCTCATGCTTACAAGTAACCCATAATATACTCTCTGCCTGCCATATGGACTTCTAACATTGCCCAAGCTGAAATAACTAAGTTATTCAGAAGTACAGCTTCAGTAGATTGCAATATACATTCAAGAAACACGGCATAATTAGTAGCAGTTTTTGCAGAAACCACAACTAAACCAAAGGGAAAGCATTTCCAGATATGAGACAGTTCCAGAGTTCTTGGATGCAACAGCCTTCTGACAAATGGTCAGCAGCACAAAAGCTGACCACATTGCTGTACCAGGCATGAAACCCACGGAGATGGTTTCTCTATGATATGGCCTCAGATGCAGGCATAGACTCAAATACGTGAACAGCAACCTCAAGTCTATTTCGTGCTCTGTAGGTCCATGTATTAACCACTGGTAATCAAAGACTTGTTACCCAGCTGCATCCAAGGTGTGCTGTGTGTTAGAGCTGGAGAGAGGTTGTGGCACTGAACTGCAGCAGTCCCAACAGCTTGTCTGAAAGCTAGTGAAGACCTAGCTGAAACCATGTCTTGCCATTTCACTGCATTACAGGACTTCAAACATCTTTTGCTTATTTGATACATGCTGTTGTCTCATGACCAAGGGAAACTGATACCGGGACAAGAATGGTTACACAGGGAAAGCAATCTCCAGTTCTGCAGCCATTTCTGTCCAAAGTCACAAATTCTTTCATGACAGAGATTTAGACAGGAGAGCAAGTTTCACGTTCAATCATATTGCTTTGGCAATTACTCCTTTCTCTTTCTCCCCTCCACCTCTCAAAATAAGACAAAACCAAAAAAAACCCAACCAAACAAAACCAAGGGGAAGAGAACATCAGTTCCCAGAACTACCCAGGCCTTTCAATGACTGTATTTTGTTAAGTCAGTATGCTTTCTCATCTACTTTGGGTTTTTTTTAGATGAATATGTGCACAGAAACTTGGTCTAAATATTAATTACCTTTAGTATTTTTCCAGTGGTGCAGTAAGGTACTTAAATAACAGTTTCAAAATGCAGCAAGCATTTAGATAACGCTCTATCTAAAGATCTTCTGTGTTACAGACCTATGACCTCAACATTTCCTCACTTTTCACCAAGAAAACCTCTTGCCAAGGCTAATACATGCCTCACTATTGAGATTCTCTCCCTGATCCCATCTCTAACAAGCTTCTGCTCTTTTCTCTGTATAAATGTATGCACAAGATGGCCTGCTAGCCTGGAGGGATACTGGAGTTTATACTTCAGATGGATACATCAATCTGCAGCGTGACAGGGATAGCAGCAGTATGAACACCTCAGAACAGTCAAGGGGAAACTGCTGCACATCACATTAGCTAACATTTTGAGGAGTAATTATATTGCAGTCTCTCTACATACAAGACTTACTTCAAGTCTTTGCTGCAGGAAAGGTCACATACAACGTACATAACCTTTAATATGAACACAGTACAAACTGCTCTGCATTTTCTGCACTGGCTGTTTATGATGTCTTAGATTAAGATAATTCCATGTTTCGTTTTTTAATGACCTTAATAAAAAGACAAGACTATATACAGAGCAACACAACAGGGCTTACAACAGGCTGTAAGCAAATAATACTGTCACAGTGCTCAAGCTTAGACACCTTCACATTAGGAAAGAAAATCACCAAGCTTTTGCCACATAATTTGTGCAGGGAGGAACATGTTTTACATGAATCATCATCTCATTTTTTTCCATGAAACTTGTACCTATGAAAAAATAAGCACAATATTACAATATGTTAAAGCAGTGTTTAATATTTAGTCTGGTTTTCATTAATGGATTATTTAAAATGTATTATTAAGTTGCAAGTACACTAGAGGAGCTTTGTCAGATTTTCTTGTAGGTGTAACTGAGGTAGCAGTTTTATTCCTGTGATCTTCAATGAAATATTACACTATAATAGGTGAAAAATCTCTTATAAATATTCACAATAAAAACCTTATTTTTCTATATTAAATAGGTGTCGCACGTTGAACATGGAAGCTTATTGATTTATTACCAGCTGTGTATGTGTATATATCATGGCTTGTCAAAATACACTGCTCTGATCTAAAATTTGCTTCTCACTTTTTTTAAGATGAACTGAAGTAATTCCTACACTGTTGATGGTTAGTGAAAAATCAATCCAAAATAACACAACATTCCTGAGTATGCCATGACCACTGCTTTGTATTTCTTTCCTCTACATCCAGGGACAAACCCTGCTTTTTGTCTCAACTAATATCGAAGACAACAAGGAGTAAGATGGGAGACTGAAAGCACCTGGATCAAGGATACCATTTACCCTCATACCATAGATGCCACAATATGGAACAATGACAAATGGAATGAAACGGTTGGTCAATACTTTTGCTAATACAAAAATCAACCAGTTATAATTAAGACAGTTGAAATGACAATTCAGGTTTTGTAGTTAAGACTTCATGACTAAAACCAGAATCCATTCAAAACAAGTTTACATGACTCCTGCTCTGCAAATGAGATGTGATTCACCTCTGTCAGGGTGTCACTGGCACATGAAACCACAGGAATCCAAAGAGTGTTACTAAATCAGTTATGATAATGTGCATTTGCCTACTAATACTTATGAACTTATGAACATTTAAGGCACTTCAGGTTAAAAAACACTGCAGGCAAAATTAGGTACACAGACACATAGTTTCCCTCTCACAGAAATTCTAATCACTTACACATGTGCTAAATTACAGTTTTCAAATAAAATCCAGTTTTTACTAAATCTAATCAATACCAGATAAAATTGAAGAAAAACCAAGTCTCATGGATGTATAAAATTAAATTTCTGCAATGAAATCAAAACCAACATTCTTCCCTTATCAGCAAGTAAGTGCTGTAGTCAGCACTACACCACAATGTATAGCTTGAGGCACTAATGATTATTGAATGCATCTTTTTTTTACACTTGTGTTACGCTTCAGAGTACTACCACTAGTTTGAATTATTTAAAATGTCAGTACCAAAAAATGACCCTGCAAGTTTGTCACAGTTATGATGAATATAAATTTACTGTGGTAAGATCCTGCCCTTTTTAGGAAACGTGGAAGTTGCTGTGACCATATTTTTGTCATAATACAGGATACAGGCTTTACAATAAAATATAAAAGCATACCACAAAAAAAGAATCATGAAGGCTATTAAAGGTATATTTAAGTTAATCCTGAAATAAACACACATTTTTCACTGGGGATTCTGAGCTTCTTCAGAATCTGTGTTCCTAACAAAAATCAGGAGCTTGCTCATATTTCTACCAGTATTACACCTGTTATTCTAAACACAACAGCACCAGTCGGTAATAGCTACAGAATTAATGATAGTTAACCAGAAAATGGTCAGAATGGATGCAATCTTTCTTGCTTTAGCATACTCAAAATACCTGCAGCAGGAAAAAATTGCATATAAACCTTCTAAATTCACTGCTGTTATCACCCCTCTGGCATCCCTCTCTCCTTGTCTGAACCACTGCCTTTTCACACAGTGTTTGAAATGGGCTTCTTTGGAAAATTCATTTCCATAGAAGATCTAATACTCTTTACAAGAGGAATGCAGCCAGATAAGCACATATATTCCAAGAGACATATAACTTATTCATGGCACATGAATAAGTTACATGTGGAGTTACATGTGGTATCTCCAAAAAAAGCCCTCATTTTGTGCTGTTAGGCTTCGCATTTTGTTAAATACCATACAGGCATAAAATCACCTCAGAATTGTCACGAGCAGTTGTGCTCTAGAGATCAGGGCTGGGAAAAAAAAATCTTTTTGAATATTAATAACCTAAAACTCAAGAAACAAGCCCGACTAGCACTGATGGAGGTTTGCCAACCAAGTATTCCATTTTATTCAGCCTAAGGCATAAGCTGACCTTTACTTAACAGCTCAGTACTGCAAAGTTTAAACCCTTGGTCTCCTTAAATTTAAGATTACCTTGGTAAGTCTGTCTCAGATAATACAGCCATCAATTACTACAAAGTGAGTGGCACAGTTACACAACGATTCATCTGTGGGCCACAGACCCACATATAGCTGAAGCTTCCCCTTGCCCCCCGTTACGATGCTTCCAGCGGTCATAAAATGGGTAAAATTATATCACCTTTTCCGTTAATATTTGTCATGCTGCTCTAGAATTAGCAGCTGTTGCATGCTGGCAATTGGTGGGCTACTGAAATGTCGAGTACCAGGCATCTATTCTGCCAGTCAGCCATGCCATCTACTCTGCCAGACATCATACCACGAAAGCAGAGTCCTCCTGTCCCTCTGAGGGACCTAAAAAATATGAGAACACAGCCAGTTGTCAACTGCTCTACAACAACCCTTACCAGAAGGTATAAAGTATGAGGGGAAAGAATACATATGATGATAGTTTGTTAATGACATGAGGAAGGAAAGCGAAGCAGACAGTAAGACATCACTGCTTAAACACTTCAGCTTGCATCATGTGTTTAAATACAGGGAGGAGCTGTGTGCAGCTTTAAAATTAGTCCCAAATCTTCTAAGATTATAAGGTTGTTGTAAATAAATCATAAAAATGTGGCTCAAAAATAACGAAAACCAAGATCTCAGAAAAGGCAAATGTTTCTTATGATAACAGAACTTAAGTTTCTATAAAGCACATAGTCTTTTTTCATTCCTTTTTGACTAATTTAAGAAGTACTGGCACGGTAATGCCTATCCACAGTAACTTACAACTTAATAGACACTACAATTAATTTGCTGTATCTCAATTTAAATTACTCTTTCTCTCAGTCATCGAGATGCTCTCCAGACATGTGCACAGGCTCTGTCACCACAGTTAAGATACCAAGCCACAAATATACAGCATACTTTTGACGTAGAAGTTACAAAAATAAACGCAGGGCGTATCAAATGCCACTCCTCTGCTTAGCAAGGCCTCTGAACACATGCTTATTTTCGTTGTCTGCTAATGTAGGTTAATGCACCCTTCTTCTCTTCACCCGTGTGAAAGCTGAATGCTATTATTCAAAGTAGCATTATATCAGATTAAGGCCATTCAGAAATGATATTCTTGAAAAAAATACAGCAAACTGGGAGGGAGAGAAGGCACATAGGCTCATATTCTGTTGTCATTATGTTCACTGAAGATAAAATTACATCTATCAGTTTCATTCACCGAGTAAGTACCTCAGCAGGGGGGCAAATGTGGTGACTTGGTTTCCTCAATGGAGGAAAAAAAAAAAAGAGGAATAATATTATGCTCAAAATCTAAAACTTGTTAATGCAGTTTTGGTTTCTGCTTTCAAACAGCTGCTTAACACGAGAACCTCAAGGGGAAAGCAGAAGTAAAAATATCTTTTATGTCATAGATTGGTACAATCTCATAAAACCCACCCCGAAGTCACCAGGTATTAAACCCGTGTACTCATTCAGACTGAGCCAAAATTTAGTTTTTCTGGCAGGTAAACTCCATCATTAAGAGCTTTCCAGTGAAGAAGCAGTCGTGATCTTAGAATGTGTAAGGACTGGTTATTTCTGACCATCTCAGATAAATTAAAAAATGACAACTGGGAACAGGATTTCATTTCCCTCTATCTTTATTTCTTCCCCTAAACAGATTTTATAATACCTTTACATGATTATAAACCTATGATGATAAGCCAGTACTTAAATTAGAGAACACAAATAGATAAGAATCTTAGCTTTAATATTCCCAGGAGCCACCAAAATACCATCTCAAAACCACAAAGCAAAGGCAAAGCATCTAAACCCCTCTTCATGTCTTTATACTGTACATGTTGCCCAAGTACCAAGGATCGAGTATACACAACCTTCACACTTCTCCTAAGGAGCACGAGGGTTAATGAGTCACATAGAACGGACACAAGTTTTTAAGAGACCCAAACCCCATTCATTTTTCAGCATGGTTTCACAGAAAATTTGTTTTCCTTTGCTGTATTATCTGTAAGAGAGACAGCAAGGATGTAAATACCTACTAATACACATTTAAATTCAGGCTGTAAGCCTGCTACACCAGCTGTCATTTAGGAGGATGGTTGCACAAAATTATTTCACTTGTGTCCATTACACAGTATGACCACAATTAATGGAATAAATTTTATGATTCAAAACAATATTAAGCAACATGCAGAAAATATTAAACCCATGAAAAAACCATTAATTTATTCCTTGCCATGCATTTGTGATCTTTCCACTTTCAGAGTACAGTTTAATTGACTAGTTTAGAGACCAATTAATCCCTTCACATTTAAGTCAATCACTGAATCCTCTCCAAATAATTTAGCTCTTACATGCTCACTCCCATTTGATGTCCCTGGAGAGTAAATGCAGTTGAAACAGGTGGCACACAAATCACATTTAGTAACAGAGAAAGAATTGCATTAGCAGGAGGATACATGAAGTATTAACAATGAAGACTCACAACTCAGTCAACCACACTCACTCTCTGTTCTCTAGTGCTCCAGCTTCCAATCACATCCTGAATGTTTTCCTTTTTTTTTTTAAATGAGAACTGCAGCTCCTAGAGAACTATTTTCATTCGTTTCTAGTTCTCACCTATCTGCTGTTCCTCTCTTCTCTCACTATACTTCTACATGCTTTTCCCTGTGTCCCCATAGTCCTTTGCTCTTCTGTCTTTTGTATATTTAGGTAAATACTAAATTGGCCTGAATTAATTGTGGAACATCCTGTTTACTCTCTCTTTCTTGACTTGAAAGCGCAAAATTTCAGGTTCTGAGATTTTCTAGGATTACCCTTCTGTAATCAGGATTTAATTTCTTCTTAAAGGTAACTAGGTACAAGTAACTTCATTTCTTTATAAAGTACAAGAAATTAATTTGGTATCAAATAAAGGCAGAGCTGTATCTGTCAGCCAAGGAAATCATTACTTGGATGGGTAATACAGGTATCAGACATCTCAAACCAGTAACTCCAACACCAATCTTAAGAGGTGAAACAAAAAAATGAATAAATTTGAGGTTTTATCTAATAAAACCACTCACAATCTCACCAATATTAGAACTGGATAGGACATTTTCTTTTCCCACAAAATAAGACATTGAAAGGATCAGAACAAACATGGGATTTCTCTGTTCAAACAAAAAGGTGAAGTTCAAAATGAGTCAAGGAGTTCACCTTTTCTATAAGCCACACAGTCAAGCAAGAAGGTTGAAAAGAAAAACTACTTAAAGTGAACTGTAGCTAAAAGCATCTCTTGAAACCACGTGAGGTTCAAAGGAATTGAAATGAAAGAAAAATGTTATTACTGTGTATCAGCCCAAGATTTGTTGTAGTTTAAACATTTACATAAGACATATGATAAATAAATTATCTGAAAACTAAACTACCTTCCAATGATACCATTCAAGAAAATCATGCAAGAAGGAAAAACAGTTATTCTATCATACTAAATGCAAGATTTCCTGCTTTCAGTTTTATCAAGTAATCTTGCAATATAAATTAACTCCTCCTTAGGTGTTCTCTTGAATTAAGAAGTTTCTGTCTGAAACCATTGCTAAAACTTAAAATAACCAAAAAAACCCCAAAGCAAAAGGCAGACACAACCACTACCACAAGAACCACTACCGCACACACAAACATTTCTGTGGTGAGAAGTATTTTACATAAATGCCTGGTATGCCAATTATGTGTCTTTGCAAGAATGAAACTAGGAGCAGTGCTGCAGAGTGTGCTTAATCAAACTGAAAGCTCTTGTGAGCAACACTCGCTCCACACCGGGACGACACTCTGAAACAAAATGACCATCAGAGAAGACAAAACTAGTTTATCATTTACTCATTCCCAGTCTTGTGATAATGCAAAAGGGAGAAAACTACAAGGAGTTACTCAGTTCTCCATTCTGAAACACGAGAAGTTTGTGCTAAGCCAAGGCTCAGTCTCTTTATAACCCAGTGCCTGTGTCTTGGCCTATATGGCCATCTACACTACTGACTCAGGATCTCTGCCAGTTCAAACAATTCCTTAGGCAGGAATGTGCTGCAGCCATCAATTTCACATGGAATTCTCACCCACGTAGAGAAATGAAATGGCTGAAACTCTGGGGGATTTTGGGATGCCACGTGCTCCTTTGCAAGTGAGAAACAACACTGTTCTAAATGACTGAAACCCAAAAGTGGAAATACACTTACAGAAATTACTTGCTGTTTGGCCTTAGTCTATTACTTGCCAACTGCAGTGATCTACACACATATAACTTCAGCAGACAATACAAACTCATATCTAAGTAGCACACAGGGAAAAAAAAATGCTGTTTGCCCTAATCTTCAAACCAGCCTCAGCAGATATAGTTATGAAAGGAAAAGCTGAACTCCATAAACTGTGCATGCAAGGTATTATAAGGTACAGTGGACATACTTGCATATATCTCTGAAGTATTTAGATTGCACAAGGTTCATGAAACTTTTCTGAAAACCCCTAAGACTTCATTATTTCTAACAGGTCACTGGGATTTGGCAGGATTTTCCTCAAGGTCAGAAATATTCTCTTCATGCTTTCAATCAAATGCTGTTAAATTTTGACTGAATTACAGGGTGAAGAAAAAGTAAACAATCACTTCCCAATTCTGCTTCCTCCTCCCCCAGCCCAGTAACTTGACAACCTGCCAACAATTCTGAACATTTTAACTCAAGTCCAAGCTACAGCTATTAGCATTACCATCCTGTTCCTGAAGAATCCAGAAGCAGAAAAAACACAGGCATTACCAGTAAGCGTGGGAGAAGGGAAATGAGTTAGACTGAAATCACACTGATATCCCTCAGTATAGTCTGCAGCTTCAGAATCCAAGGGGTTTTTTTTTCAGTCTGGGCTATACAAAATATCCCACACCATAATTAACAAAACAGGAAAAAAAATCCATTTCCCCTACTCTCAATGTTTTAGCCCTCACATTTCTGCAAGCCACTTGAAACACTGCCTCAGGAGCTGTAAAGCACATTTTATTTTGTTTATAAAACACATTTTATTTAGTATCTATTTTGTTAAACAAAAAAAATACACATCTTTTCTCCCAAGGAATCAACTTCTACCTATCCACATTGTGCCTCTGAGAGAACCTAGTCTAACTTTAACTAATGCAAGGTCATTTGTTTAGATGTGCATCCTCAGTCAGTGGCTGAAGTGTTTTATGCCATTGTGACTTGCCACTGGAGCTCTGAAGGCAGTCTGAGAAGATTTTTCTTTGTTGGTAGTTCATAATTCCTGGAATGGTTCAGAAATCGCTCCTGTGAGTCTTCCCAGCACCTTACTACCGTGGAAAAGAACAAGTGCTGGTGTAAAGAACACAGCTGGAAGGGTGAGTGCCAGGAGGCCGGAGCCAGGCTCTTCTCACTGATGACCAATGGTAGGACAAGGGGCAACAGGTATAAACTGGAACACAAGAGGTTCTAAAGAAATATAAGGAATAATTTCTTCCCTGTTGAGCTGAGGGAGCACTGGCAGGGGCTGCTCAGATGGGCTGTGGAGGCTCCTTCTCTGGAGACATTCCAACCCAGCTGGATGAGTTCCTGTGTGCCCTGCTCTAGGTGCTGCTGCTCTGGCAGGGGGGTTACACTGGATGAGCTTTCCAGGTCCCTTCCAGCTCTTGAGATTCTGTGATTCTGTGAATGATTCAAGATCATCCCTATCAGGAAATTCTCCCACAGCATCAGCAAGAGCCTCTGTTGCCACTTCAAACTTTGGCCTATATTTTGGCACATTTTTCCCTCTGTGATGTGGACAATTATTTTATGCAATGTGCAGCCTCACCCAGTACTCTTCTCTCTAGAGCTGTCAACCCTGAGCTGTCTGGATCCACCACATCCCAGCAGTTAGAGCATATGGTCTCTCCTGGTATCCCTGTGCTCCAAAGGGAAGGGAGCTAACAGCAGAAAATAGAAATTTCTCAGTAACACTGAACTGTTCTCACCCCTGGCATCTGAAGACACGCAGAGCCTTCACAATATTGTGTTTACATGCCCTATAACAGGGGGAGTCGCTTCCTTTTTAAAATTTCCTGGTAAATGGTGGGATTGTTCACCAGTCTGATTTCTATCAGGAAACATGAGAAGGTTTTTGAAGATGCAAGTACAATAAGCTGCATAATCTTAACTCTGTTCCCACAGAGATGTCAGGCTTCCATCATGCACTTAAATAGCTGTCTGCACACAGACCTTTATCAAGCTCCTTTGTTTTAGCACAATCCACTACTGCATGAGATACATTCAACTCCAGAAAAAAACACATGTAAATCCATGTAAGCAGAAGAGCAAACAGGACAGTCAGAGTGAAGGTTATAACGTGCTCTTTTACGTGGAAGAGGCTGGTGATACTAAGATTGAAAATGAATGAAAGAAGTAAACATCAACTATTTTCTCTAGGGCATTTGATTTTCTCTATATCCAGGCTACCCACTCAATTTAATGACCAGAAAAACACAAACCTTCTTTGTCAATGCTTAGTGACCTATTAAAAAAAAAACCTACTGTAAAATGAGACTGTTTTCAGGTGTTACAGAAGGTCCCGAGAATCAGATGTACCACTATTTACAGATGGCAATAGATATATTGCACAAAAAGGTGCCAAGTTCCTTTATTTCATCTTAAAAACTTTTCTGACCTCACTGTCATCGAAATGACAGACCTGGCCCTGGACACAGCCTCATCAATAGAACGGAAAAAAAAAAAAGGTTAAGTCCACATTTGTATTTTTTTTCCAGCGTGTAAGTCTAAAATGTAAGAGGTAATTGTTTGCACAAAATCGGTACAGAATGGAGTCACATCATGTTGTTTAAAGATATCTGTAAATTCACTCTGTTCCCAACTTGAAGGGGAAGAGGCAATGCTGCCCTAGTGAAATCACACCTGCATCTTTACTACTTTAACTTGTTACCATAGCAACTGCTACGGTCTCAGTGTCACTCTACACAGTCACTAACTGGAAATGGAGTGTATCACAACCCAAACAACTACATACTTCAGAGAGCAAAAGAATGAGAAAAAAACCTTTCACAAAGCTTGAAACAAAGGCACTTGACTCGCTCTGAGTGCTTTTGTTTTGTTACCATGGACTTATCCATCCCTCCCAGTAAGCACAACTGAATTTCGAGAGAACTTGCTGGTATTTGTAATCACATCCCGTGCTAAATGACAAGCAAAAGGGGTGCAGATGAATGTGGTTTTAGTTTGGTTGAGGTTTTTGAGGGGAGGGTGTTGGGTGGGTTTGTTGGGTTTGGGGTTTTTTTCAGATGTTGACTCTAGGTCTAGCCTGGCAGATCTTAGTAGAGTGTTACTGCTTGAAGCCCCAAACCTCATTATCCACTTGTCCATTTTATTGTTAATCTTGTCAGAATTTCTTTGTGTACGCAGCACATATAGAATTAACTTGCACAGAAACAAAAAGACTAGAAAGAGTTCTAATCATTCTGTTGTGTGGTCAAACAGGGAGCACAAGTTGGATTTACACTGTGCAGAGGTCCTACAATCCTACAGGAAAAACAATCACAGAATCTTAAGGGTTGGAAGGCACCTCGAAAGATCATCTAGTCTAACATAACCAACCTACAACAAAAGCAAAGGGTAAATAGACATGATCAGTCAGGCTTAAATATATTTACATAGCTTTAATCTCTGGATTTAAATGTAAAATATAATTATTATATTTTCATTTCACAAGACAGAAGTCTGCTCCAGAGGCAGAATCACATACAATTACTCTTCATGAAGATCATCCTGTGCTCTTTCCCTGCTCACCAGCTCAATAATACTGGGTACAAAATAGAGAAAAATAAACCTGCTCTGGCAGGGGGGTTGGACTGGATGATCTTTCAAGGTCCTTTCCAACCCCTAAGACTCTGTGAATGTTGTTTCATCACAGACTGGACCTTCTCTCCTCTTCATGGAAAATGAACAGACTTGTCTATTTTCCCTCATTTCTTCCGCCCACAACTCTAAGCTCCTCCACCTTACTGAAGCAAGGGCTGACAAAAGTGGTTGGCTATGGGGTGTAATCCCTTTCTGGTGGATGAGGCAAAACTCCACCTTCGTCTTCCCAAGTCTCTATTGTACCAGTACAGTAGATTACGAGCACACAAGAGCAAAGTTATGCAAAACAACAGATGCCAGATGAGGCCAGGGACATGACAGATACAAGAGTGTAGGGAGCACAAGTCTTGGCAGCTTCAGTTCAACATACCAAGTATGCAAGATTTGATAGGATTTAATAGACAATCTGTAAAATGTGCTCAGACAGCCAAGTAAGTATATTACCTATGTGGTCTCTATATGTCAGGAACGGGCTGTAAGCCCCCTGTAATTAGAATAGTGTTTTTATAGCTTCATGAATTTCTATGGTATTCTGTGATTAAAAATCTACTGTGTTTCACCACAGGATAAGACTGGTAGGCATGGTTTTAGATAACAATTTTAGGTGTGAATACCATGAATGTAGATTTAAAGTCACTCTGTTGTTTATTGGTAACGTATTTGCAAAGAAAACCATGTTGGTGCTTTACGTCCAAGAGCAGAAAACAGAAAACGTGTCAGAAGCTATTAAAGATTTTGCTGCATTCCTGCTGAGAGCTCTGGTTGTTAGACACAGCATTTGTACATTTATGTCTTATTTTGTTACTCTCCAGTAAGAACAGACTAAAGTAAACACATCCCTGGTAAACCTACCTTCCTCTCTGACAGACAAGATGAAACACACAATCTCGCTGCAGTACTTCTTATGTCACTGAAGAAATTACCTTCCTGAACTTTAAGCTACATTGGAGTCAAAGAACTGCTCCTAAAATAACATCGTATCCCCAGTAAGTCCATCACTAGTTTAAATAAAAGTGTTTGAATGCTCCAAATCCGTAGTAGCAAAGTACTCTTCATGTACCTATACAGAGCAGAAACTGCCACTTCCAACTACCAGCACTTTGCAACTTCTTATACACTGTAATAAATCCACAGAACGAAACGTAAGGAACAATCATACTACTACAGATTAAGAGGAGCCCGAGGCCAATCAGTTTAAAGAAAGCACCTGAATAACTGGCTTAAAACAAATGCAAAGCTCTGAAACCACTCTAAAACATTACAGTAAGTGATTAAGTAAAATACCTAAAGAAAATGTTTTCTTTTTTCTTGTACTGGGTTTGCTTTAAGAACAAAACTGAAAAGCTAATGTAGATTCTTCAGACACATCCATGAAATCACACCCATTGAGTTTAACTGCACAAAGGGAAAAGGAATGACATCAGCGTTGGAATTCCTTTAAGACATGGCGAAGGCTGCAGATAGGAATGCAGACAAGCAATAAACAACTTCACACAAGATTCTGCTTCAAGTTCATGCACAGTGTAGTATCAGCTGCCAATATAGACAAGCTGACAAGTATGTCTCTTATCAAGTGCCCATCCCCTTAGTGCTTAAGGGAGGTTAAGGTTTTGGAAAGAAAAAAACTTTAAAAATCCAGTTCTTCATCAGCATTTATCAAAACCAAGCAAATCTCTGGAATTTTATTCAGTTAATATTGAATTTAAGGTCAGCATTTACTGGTATTCATAACAAAACTGTATTTGCTAGCACTATGCTGTTATACAGCTCAGAGATGTGTGAATTGGTTTTGTATACAGTTCCAGTTTCTGGAACAAATGGAAACAGACCTACGTGCACCAGCCTCTGCAGGTACTATGGCCTGGCTGGCCAGTTGACAAACACTGTGGCATCTCAGACCCTCTCATCACAGACAAGGCAGATGGACTGCCTGCATGCACAGCACATCACTGCAGTGATTTGGAACTGTGCACTGCACCAATGGAATGACTCTGAGCATTCACTTTTAATTAGAGCAAGATTCCATGATAATCAAATTCCTAGCCATGAAAAAGAAAATACTGGATGTATGAATAAATGAACTCAAATAATTTCTGCAAAAACACAGGTCTGGCACTTTGATGTGAGAAATGAGAGAGTCTTGATGGCTACACAATTAAAAGACTGAAGCAGGGAAAGGAAATCGATATATATTCTCATTTCATCATTGGAACTTTTGGTCAAAACCCAATCACTCAGACTTAAGTGCACAACTTAATCCAACTACATCTACGTTTCCCAATTAAATGTTTATTAAGTAGCTGCTTAAAGCCCACTGAGAATTTAAATGAAGGAAAAAAAAAACCACAACCAAGGAACAGAACATTTATGATCTTGAGGAAGCATAGGATCACACACTGTGCCTTACCTCCTGACCAGAGCCAAACCCACCAGAATCAGTAGTTCAGCACTTTTCAGTTATGGAGTGTTAACTCTGCTCCAACTATCAGCAATACAATTTGATAGGAATAGCTCAAACTTCAAAAAGGAAAAATAAAAGTCTTTTTTTCCCCCCATCTCCAACATAACCCTTCCCCAGCTAAATTAACAAGGGCATGAGTGATTTCATACTCTCTTGGTACTTCAATGGCTTCTAAGGATCACAGTCCTGACATTGCTTATACATTCTGTGGACTATTTTTGTTCCCCTATAAGACACCATTATTTGAGACAGACTTCAGAGAAAGAAATAAAAGCTTTTCTGCAATACAAAACTCTACACAGTCCCTGTGCAAAAAATTAACTGCAAAAGTAATGTTGAAAGTGTTAGGGTTTTTTTTTTTGTTATACTGGCCAATAATACATAAATGACAGAAGTTGTGAATGTTTTATGTTTAGACATCCAGCAACTTGCAACAAGTATCAGTAATGAGACAATTTGTTCCTGTCAGTGTGAACGCAGCATCCAGAACTTTCCAACATTATGTGAAAAGCTACACTCTTTTATCTCACATAAATATAACTTTCAAGAAGTATCTGCCTTGAGGAGAAAACATTTCAATGATAAAAATGAAACAAGATGTTTGTGAAAATATGTTTACATGTTCATAGGTAAGATTGGTTATACAAGTAATCAAAGTGAGACTTGTATCAGAATTCCTGCATGAACCTACTATTTCCTCCCAGAAGAAGGGCTGCATAAGTTGAAGAGGTTGGAAGCTGTGTAAAGGCTTGCAGTCATCAACTAAATGTTGTACATATCCTTCCACAAGGAAGTTTCAGTATCTAGATATAGAACATGATATTCCTCTTATTTCAGTCACACAACTCGACCTCCACTAAGCTTAGAGGGAAGCTGTTCTTTCTGGTACTCCTAAGAACACTTTGAAAAGAGTTAAGAGAAGTAGGAACAGGTCATCTCATTTGAGACATGTAATCAGTTCTCCTGACCCACTTCAGTGATTCTTCTTGGGGACAAACACACACCATCAAAAAAAGATAAATCAACCCTACACCTCAAAAAAACTCCACAAAGAGAACAAATAGAATGACTTCTGTTAAGCTAAAAAAGCATGAAAATTCTGATGAAACATAGTTAACACTTCCAAACATTTGCTGGCATGAAGAAGAAAGCTCCAGTCCCTTCCACTCCTCACATCAGGCATGACCACAATGGCAAAAGTCCTATTGGAGGTGAATCTATACATATGACCAAAGAGCTACCTCAAGAGCTGCATTAAAGTGTTTGAATACAATAATTTTTGCAAAATCCAGCTATACCAGCATTAGACAGGTTTGGTGGTTCATTTCTTTGTTTTTTAGTGCTTGTTACTACAGTGAGCACTTAGAGGTGAGAATGGTGAGGGCACATGTATTGAAAATCCACCTTTTTCATTACATATTCATATTGACTGCTGAAAAGAAAGCTTCCATATGAATTTTTTCAAATGCCTGTCTGTAAAAGTCTACAGATAATGAATGTGTAGAGAACATGTCAACTGTGAGAACAGAATCACCTTAGAGTGAAAAACCACACACATAACTGGATGTAAAATGCTGTGTCTCCCTGGGTTTAAGGAGGAAGGGTAACAACTTGTTGCAGCACAAAATTATTGGAGTGAGAAATAAAATGGTTTAAAGTAATGACCAGCACCAGGAAAATCAGCAATGACTATAATATTGCCTCCCTGCAAGTCACAACTAGCAGTGTGGCTAACTACTGATGCCTACCTACGAACTGGTGCACAGATCTGGTTGGGAAGTTAACACTACCACTGTTGCCAAAGAATTAAACCATACAAAGCTAATGACAGACTGGATTCTGTACAGCTTCATTTTTAATTAAACAAACAATACTAAGATTCTCCAAGCACCTAAAAATGTGTGTTTCATGAGAACTTTGTAGTTAACTATGTTTCTTCTCACAATTCGCTCTTCTACACCATTACAAAGGCTGATCTTCGTTCAACACCGATCCAAGCTGGCCCTAGAATTTCCTTTTCTAAATCTCTCTTTATAAACCTGAAAGAATTTCAAATTCCCAGCAGCCACGGGAATTCAAAGGAGCAGAGGGAAAAAAAATACATCACTTCAGATACATGCTACATTTTAATACATGTGGAAGAAATCTAAATCTAAAGAAATCATTTAGAAACAAGAGAGTGTGGTTTTGTAAAAATTATGCAGATTTAATACCAAGGCAAGACACCGCTGTCAAATGGCTTCAGCAGGTTCTGTTTTCCTTGTGTTCAGATCAATTCATGAGCTGAGTACGAGGGAAGACTTCCTTCAGGGTTGAAAGGGTAATTTAGTTTCTATGGTCCATTAATTTCTTGGCTTCTTTCCCCAGTCTGTTCATTAGTGTGAAGTGCGATGATGAGTTTCAGAACACCAAAGTTGAAACATCTACAAAATTTCTTCACACAATGACTGCAAAACATCTATCAGAATTAACACAGCTTTGAAATTGTTTGACCTAGAATTCATCCTGGTGGCCTGCATCAATAACCGCTTCTACCTTTAAAAAACGATACAAAGTCACTTAACTACATTATTCATGGCTTCCCAGGGTTATTCACCAACGCTTTAGTCAACAGCCTCCAAACAGACAAACTAGTTTTACTTCAGCATGAATTAATAACAGATGGAGAAGATACATTACCCTCAATCACAAGGTTAAACAGATAATTACAGAAAGAACCCACGTCTTTGATATTATCTGATCCTATTAATGTTGCATACACAGAGAGTAACACATAGCTGAGTCCAGGGAAGAGGAGAATTTTTCAGGTCACTTGAAGAAACAGATTTCTTTATGATTTCTTCCCTTCCAGAAGCACAGACTGCAACCACTGAGCTGGAGAAACCAAACCTGGCACCACAGAGGCACATTTAAGCCATAAGCCTCCATGTGAGTCCTAGAGTCCCAGAAAGAGTTACTGCTTTGCAGTAGTATCAGCTTGATTTAAACACTAACATGAGTTCATCCTTTTGTTTCAGAAGGCAGGATGAAAAAAAAAGTCTTACATTTAATTTGTTAGCCTATTTAAGACACCTTTGTACTACACCTTCATATTCTGTAGCTGGAACACATAAATAAGAGCAAACTTTTCACTTAATATGGAATTACGTGATCAGGGTTAATGGAAAAAAAAAAAGGAGGTAACAACAGAAAAGCATTAGGAGCAGTTAGAAGAAGATTCATGCATTGCCACCCTGGACTTCAGGGCTGGCTCATTAACTTTCTTTTAAACCAACAGTAAAAAATGAAGGAGTGAGTAATTATTTTGTCAGCATCCACCTTCCATACCAGGATTTTAAGTAGATTCTCATGTTCATTTTGCTTCCTCTTTGCTAATTTTGTCTGCCTCTATTAGTGTTTCAGTTAGCAGCTTAACACCTATGGGCAAATGATCACACAGATGATCCTAAAAAGTGTCATAGTACTGCCCGGAGGTGGCCAAACTGCCATCTCTTATGCAGGTCAATCCTGTAGCATGGTGTTCTTCAGCTGTTTCCTCTTCGATCTTTAGACTTCAATGGGAAGGTGGTTGCTGTCTTTTAATTGATTAGCCTAGCATATATAGCATCCCTGCTTTTCAAGATGCAGATAAAAAATACAAACCCAATGTTTAAACAATTTATTTCCTTGGAAAAGACTCTGACTGCCTGCATCTCCTTCTCACTTTCAAGAACATACACTCTCCCACTATTAAAATTACTTAAGTGGAGCAGCTTAGCTAATATTTTTCAACTATTAACAAATGTTTTCATAATGCTACTGTTGAAAGAAAAAAAAACTTAAACCTAGAGAGTTTTGTTAAGCTTCTCAAAATACTGCTGTCTATTCCAAAGCCTAGGTCAGGGCAAGCAGCAAACAAGAAAAACCTAAATATTGACTTAAATTCAGTTATCTGGCCATAAAATTCATATCTAAAATTAAACTCCTAAAAACATGATTCTAGTTTTGAAGAGCTTCTTGCAATGCAAGCTATGTTGTGTGCATTCTGCCAATAAAATCATCCCATGGAATCAAATCTTAATTAGAAAAATGTATTAACAGAGCAGCAATGAGATCACAGTATTTCTAAACACACATATAGATATACACATTATATACCATCAATCTCAACTAATCACCTGTACAAAATCTAAAGCTCATACAGAGAGGAGAGAGGAAGAAACTAACTCCCTTCATCCTGGGAGTAAATACAAGCAAACATAGGGTGTACTTTGGAACCTAACATCACTTTGGGGAAGTTTTAGGATTGTATAGGTACATGACTGGTGTATGATTAATGAATTAATCACAAAACCATGTGAATAATAAGTATCTAGCATAATAGTGTAACAAACACACAATTCCTGGTTTTACACATGTTGGTACATATGGAGGGGTTTGTGTTAACACACACTCAGGATTGCTGAACTGCTTTTGCAAGGCAAAAGTCCAGGAGTGAATTAGGCAGCTTATATACTAGTTACATATTTACAGTGTATCACACAATCTCACGTTCCACACACAGCTGGTACCTACTTTCGGAAACAGTCCAATAAAGTTGCTCAACTTAAAGCAGAGATTTTGATTTCACATTCAGATCAGAACACTGGCCAGCACTTTGGCTGGGGAAAGAATCTCTTTGAAGATGCTCATGAGTTTGGAATGTACAAATGAAGACTGTATCCTAATTCAGCCAGACAAGGAAGTCAGGACAGAACTTTAAACAATCATGTGGTCACAATGGCTTCAATGGAATGTGAGATTCTGAAATTATGTGCGGCTCAAGTGTTTTTTAAATAAGAACTTGAAGTAATCAAACTGCAGCTGAAGGAGTCAGAGCACTATTAAACCAGCATGCATCACGTACAGTACTTTTTACATGACGTTCAAAATGCATTTCTCATCTCATTATTTACCCTAGTTCTGAACACACTGCACTTCTGTCTTCTGCAGTATAGGTAAGTATTGAGTTTATGCTCAGTGTGAGACATTCATCCACAAAGCTGTGTTTCCTGACTACTATTCCATTACTCTCACTAGTTTGTTACATTTGCATTACTCAGGAGGCCTACCCTCATGGTAAGTCAAACCTATATTAACAGTTTTTATTTGCAAGTAACTCATTTGAAAGAAAAATAACTAAACAGTGGCTAAGTACTCCTTTGCTCTATTATTTTGGGGGTTTCTAGGACTGAGTTTTTATTGTCTTTTAAGAATACCAAGTTATAAAGCATACTAGTAAATAGTTTCCCTTATTGATACAAATAACTCTAGTTTAATTCTTAAAACATACCTTTATAAGGTTTTATAAGTAAACCCAATAGAACTGTTCTGACAAACAATTAACTAATGGTGAAGTGTTTCCCATACTTTGATCTTTAAGCAATACCATTTATATTTATGTATAAATCAATCCTAACAGCTGTTATTTAGGTTTCTATAGAAAAGATTTTATATTAAAAACATCCATTAAAAACTCCCAAACAGAAGAGTAGCTCTGTATATGCTTTTGAATTTTCATTACAAGTATCTGATAACTCTTTTCCTTACAAAAAAAATCTAAGTGAAAAGAACAGCATCAACACATAACTATCTATAGCTAAATGCAGAAGATGTAATGTGTATACATGTGCTGTAATGGTCCAACGGGCTGAGTACTGGTACTGTTTTTGGTACTGGTTTTGGTACTGTTTTCATAGTTTATTTCAGTAAAGGGGCCTCTAAACTAATAAACAAACAAAGCACAAAAAACAAGGGGTTGTTAAAAAGATAATCACATACAGATGTGTCATCTGTATTAAGGCAGAATTTAATATCATTTGATCAGTGCCATTCTTTGGTAAATAGAAGGAGCCAGTGAGTAGCTAGAAGAGCCGTTATCATAGGAAATCCCTTCTAATTCATTGACAATACAGATAAAAGCTTCTCAGATAGGGTCAGGTTTGCACGGTCAGCAAAAAAGAAAGTAAAAACAGCTTTCCACTCCCACTTCTCCAGGGATGGCTGAATATTAGGCTATTAGGTAGTCAGAGATATTATTTTATAGCTAGCAAAGCCCTTGGGTAATAAAGAATGAGTGCAACTGCCACAGGCAGCTTTACAGGAAATTGTGTGAAACAATGACAGATGCTCCAGAATTGTTTCAAAACAAAGAAAGTCAGGAAGAGCAATGTGTCAGCTGAGGGCTTTTTGCTCACCAACTATATCCTCTAGCACTCTGACAGCAACTAGGTGCATACAAATTGTATTTTGAGATAATGTGCACATATGCACACACTGAGCCAGATGAAAGCAAAGTTAAATAATTCTATCCACAACTAAAAAATTTAACAAGTACGTGTTTCTGCTGCTGTTTTCCACAGACAGTTGGAAAACATTTCCTCATTTAACAGAAATTGCTTGAGAAGCTGCCTGTGAAAGAAAGCTATCAGGAGTAAGCTTTCACAATTAAATTCAATCTTCCCAAAAAAAAGCTGAAGTCTTTTTTTCAAATGACACTCAGGGATTTAAACCACTAAATCTCACAAAACCTCAGTTGGATGTAACATTCTTTATATTATTAAAAACACTTCTGAACACAGGACTTAAGTCACCAACTAACTTTGGAGCCAGATTTTAAAAGCCATTGGTTGCTGTAAGATAGAAACAGACACCAAGCAGTAACTTGAAGAAACAAATAATGCCCAACTTCAACTGCAAGAAACATGAAATAGATGCTGGAACAAGCCTGAAAACCCTACAAGTAGCTACTTGCATATTAAATCACACAGATGCTATTAACTGTCCCCCAGACAAGTTTCTCAAGTTTTTTTAACAATGCTAAAAAATTATCCAATAGATTTCGGAGCAGAAGAAGAGAGAGGAGCCTTTTACACCGTTCAGCTGGCGACCTGCTTGCTTTTGGCAGACTGACATTGATCTTATTGTTTTGCAGTGCCATCTGACTGTTTCATAAATAAGGTTGATTCTCTCTGATCTTCTAGTTGCTTTCTATGTGTAACTAACCACACCTTTTTCTTGCTTAATATATGTTTACATTTCCAGCATACATTTTTTGCTATAAACTGCTTTGATCTATTTATTTGCTTTAATATGCTATGAATTCAGTATGTAAAAATTAATTTAATTGGCTTTTACAGAGACCTGTAGAAAAAAATAATAATATTTAAAAGCTGAACAGTAAAGTCATATCAATAAAGTCAGCTTAGTACTTTGCAGAACAAAGTAGTGGAATTTCCCTAAAGTATGCATCTGCAGAGTGTAAAGAGAGGTGAGATGACTGTAAGATTGCCAACTGTGCAAGCACTTGATTTCAGTTGTGATTCCAATTGTTTATTAACATTTATAGGAAAACGTTGTTCTTTTTAAAAGACTTTGGTTTGGATTCTTTCTTCTCATTTTAAACTTTGCCATTTAAAGAGTAATGTTTAACCCTCTTGGAAGAACTCTGAAATATTTAAAGCGTGAAACTGCTATCTTAAAATCTCCTGTAACTTGACACATGGAAGAAAGAACAATATCCCCCTTGCTCCAAAGGTGGAGGAAGCCAAGTGTTCTTAAGTTTAATCTCTGGAGTTCTGCATCAAAGGGGTTGTATGCTCAGCTTTACTAATCCACAACAAAACAGGAAGCTAGGGGAAGGCACACCTCCAAGTAGTGTACAGGTCATCCAAGCACTTAAGTAATACAAAGGCATTATGACAGTCAAAAATAAAGCAATGCTATTTTTAATTTCTTGTTGCTGTTGACTGCACTGTACCAGAAAGATTCTAATATAAGTGTGGGGGTTTGGTGAAAAGTTTATTGCTCCATCTGTTCTCCAGGAGAGTTGGATTTTTCTGTAATACCACAGTAATGACAAAGCTGCAGTATGTGAAGCTGCTCTTAGAAAATAAATACATCATCAAAAGAACTTTCACCAAAACTACACCACACAGCAAAGTCAGTCCAGTCTCAAAGCAGTGGTTTACAGTTTTTAACCTGAACAAAACAGAAACCACTGAAGTAACTCTCTTATTCCCAGATCTCTGGTATGACCATATCCTGTAAAAGGACTGACCAACTAACTCAAAGTAAATCATCTCCACTTACACAAAACAGTCATTCAAATTTGGAAGTGGAAAGATACTTTCTTTTTGTGCTCTTGAAGTAGTCATTTACATTCAAAATGAATCTTCAAAGATCTTAAACACCACAAAGGGAAAAGAGAATACAGCTGAAATTAGAAGAGTCTGTGTGACACGACTGTCAACATGAATGCTTTTGCTAGAATAGTGGACTTTTAAAAAGAAAAAATGATTAAAATCTTGTTATGCTGCACATTTTGTTACAGATTAAGAAAATATTTGCTATAACAAAAGGGAGATTTAGTCCTACTGACAGTATTAGTGTTATCTCCTGTAAATAAAATCAGATGGGATGTATGGGGTGGGAGAATGATAAATTCTACTACCCATTTGGTTTAATTATGCAATCAACTGTTTTACAATATGGTAACTTCCACCAGTAAGATATTTATTTCCCTATTGATTTTTATGATTAATACAACAAAGGTCCTGAAGGTTTGGATTAAGCTGTATTACACACGACTGTGCAGGTAGCTCATGGATTGCTCCAGCTTATTTTAATTAGTTCTTTTAGTTCTCTCATTTATACAAACACTAGAGCTACTTAAGTACCTCTCCTGAGATCACTTAGCCCCCTTTGATTTCTTCACAGTATTGAGACACAGTCCTTGACTTAACTTTGCATTTAAAAGAAATGTCACGATCATTACGGCTAAATAATGAGACTCAGAAGCAGAGGGTGAACAGCACCATACTATGATATGGAAAAACCATGAAAACCAGAACTCAAGGCAAAGTAGTACAGTACAACATCATCACAAGAGTTGACTGGATGAGGAGAAGATAAAAACCCCAAACCAAACCCAAATTCACAAATGAAATTCAAAATAAATGAAGATACAGAAAAGGTATAGGAGGGAAAAACAGAATTCTTTCCTAGGGGTTCTGCCTTTGGCCAATGTATTACTGGCCAGGAAAGACATTCTTCAACCTATATGAAGCATTTCTACAGAGACATATCAGTTCAGAATATCCCAAACGAAAACTACAACAATGTTCAGAACTTGGAAAGGGGTTAAGGACAAACAGAAAACACCATTGGAGCTGCCCAGAAAGCCATGAAGCATTCATATAAAACAAGTGCCATTCTGAATCTCCTCTGTCTGAAGGGGTGACAGTAGAAATAGGAGACACACAACAGGTAACAAGAAGTGTAGGAAATATGGAATGGTTTCTATACAAATAAAAGCTAAATACACATAAAGAATCTTCATTGTGAAGGAAATTAACTGAGTATGGACATGTCTTAAAATCAAAAGTATTGAGACAAAAAGGGGATATAGATAATTACACTCTCTGCTACGGGAAGTGGTCTTAACACTACACTAACAATTGAAAACAATTACAACAAAAACCACAGACTTTTTTCCATCCATCGCATAGACGAGCTATGGTATTAATTACCAACGAGTATTTGTGTATGCTGAAATTCTGTGTGGGTTCAAACTCCATTAAACTCACAAAAGAAAAATTCATCAACAGTTGTTAAATACAAAAATATGTCAAGTTGTATTGCCAAAACCCACGGGAAGCTGACCGGAGCGTACAGCAAAATAACTGTCTTCTTGGCATGACCTTGGAGTCTTCCCAAAGATGATCCACTTTGGACCACTACTGGA
Organism: Urocolius indicus; assembly: GCA_013401255.1. Taxonomy (NCBI): domain Eukaryota; kingdom Metazoa; phylum Chordata; class Aves; order Coliiformes; family Coliidae; genus Urocolius; species Urocolius indicus. The sequence goes on from WBNH01004368.1 coordinate 958,877, forward strand.
GACAATTTTTATGAGAAGGGATTATTTAAGCAGAGTATCTGGCTATACTTCTGTTTAAGAAACAAGAAGCACGTAACAGCAGACAGCTTCCTGAACCATCCAGATTGACTGTATTACATTGCTTTTTATCTTGGTTAAATGCCACATCTGTCTTATAGCTCTGTCCAAAGCAGACAGGATTGGAAACTCTTCAAGCAACATTTCCACTCCCACCAAAATTAAATCTTGTTCTAGGAATTGGGAGGGACAGTAAACAGTTTTGCTATATGTCCCTGCACTAGGAAACTGTTCAGAACATCAGATCACAAATGTGGTTGAAGCAACACTGTGTGTGCAGACAGACATGCTTCTACATAATTTAAAGCCTAGTAAAAAGATCATTCCATGCATCAGATATCCAGTTCCACAAATAAGACTGTTGATTCTTCAAAAAGAAAAAAAAGATATTTTTCTGTTCTTCCTTCAGATTTTCTCCATCAACTTTCCAGTCAGCAGATGGAAATGGAAATTATATAACGAAATGCACCAATATCATCATCCACAAACACTTGCAGATCCCCACGTTGTTAACAGCTGGTAACATGATGAGATTAAAAAGAGATGAGGTCCCTCACAGTAATTTTTGTAGCTTGCTTTTCTACAAGAAGATAGAAAATTCCCTTCTCAACCTACCCCTGAATAACCATCTCATCCTTTTAAGACTCTTCTCCTAAGAGATGACATGACCGAAGTCAGAGTGGCCATTAGGATTAGTGTTCTCTGTCTCCCATGTCATGTCATGAAGTCCTTGAATGATTCAGACAGCTACCTACAAGGTGGTGGCTCCCACTTCTCACGGAATGCCTTCTTCCGCCTCAGAGAGGGGAATTCCTGAAGAAGAATTGTCATTGTGACATTCAGACTGCACAATATACCTTAAGAAAACTGTTTCAGATCGAATCTGAATGGGTTCTCATAAATACACTAAGAACTCGAATGACAAAGAAGAAATAATAGACAGAAAAGGGAGAAATCTACTCATGTAGGAAGAAAACATCTTGAAAGTCACAGACTGAAGAAGTTCACATAGACATTGCTAAATCCAATGATGTATGAGGAAGGACTGCAGGGATTTTTCTTAGAGACCATCAAGGATCAAAAGACACTGCCACACGAGTGATTTGAAATCAGAGTATACTTTATCTACAGTTCCCTGGACAGAGGAACTCTGACCGAAAAAATGCCTGAAGTAATTCTTCACACACACAGTTTCAGGATTCACAGCTCCCCTTTCCTATGCAATGTAAACTCATGGTAACGGACATAAGCTAATCCAAAAGTAGTACTTTAAATCCTGAAGAATAATATTTACATTCAAGTTTTCTAATGGTAAATCTTCAGAGGTATAATTATAACAAAGCAGTGTGCACCACATGTTTTACCACAGAGGCAAGCCACAATTTGATCCCACGCTGCAATGACAAACCATGAAGTCAGTAGATGGCAGCATGAAGCATATTATTGGTAAAGAAGTTAAGTTTGTCAATACTTGGAAGAGATGAGCTCTTTGCTGGGCACGCGGAATAAAGGTCTGCTCCTTAGCAATTACTAATCTTAGCTCTACTATCAGAGTGAAGTCTAGAGACTAAGTGTAGTTTGATTTATTGCAGGTATTTTTTACATTTACTGATACTTCTGTAAGAAAACAACATTAGCTGGGACCAAGAAAAGACGACTGCCTGCATTGTACATCAGCAGCAAGAGCGTCACACAAGTGGATAGATAAATCCAACCTCAAGTGAGTCTCACCAGCTCAGACCCAAGCACAGCACTGCGGCTCCTCCCATTTTCGACAGGTTTAAAAATAAATATTACTGAGCTCAGAACAGAGCTCAGTTACAGTGATGATGCAGAAGAAAAGAATGAACCTTCAGAAGTGAACTGAAGAAGTAACTCAAAATCCTCTGCAAGCATTACTCCTGTACTTCCAACAATGGACTGGAGCAATATTTTAGAACTTATTTTACTTTACTCAGATGCCAAGTAAATCGAAGCCAACAGAGTTCATTAGCGATGATACATTTTAAGATGTACCCACTCTGTAATTATGTGCATCAGCAGATTGGTCCTTTGCAATATGCATTTTAGTCATGAAAAGGATGGCCTACAGCTCACTGATTCATTATTAAAAGGAAGAAAATTGGTGTTTATATTACTGCTCCTACAGAGAATAATTTGTTTATATAACCTTCTTTGGATTATATATGATATATCAAGAGCACATTTGAGTTTGCTCTCTTCTAAACTAGCAGTAACATAACACCAAAGACAAGCTACTTGAAAACTGTGTTAATACCACGAGTCTGAAAATTTAATAAGCCAAAACACTAAAAGCATTCAGAAGACTAATCCAGCTTTATAAAATGGTTCCAGCCAATTATCTTTTAAAAACAAGCATTTCCATAACTTTCATGTATCAGTCACAAAATAGACTATTTATATCACACTGTCTGGTGATTTATTAAACAAGCAACCCGATTGCACAATGTCTAGTGGTAGTGGGGTATTGCACAAAGATGACAATGTTTTGCAATATTTTAGAATATTTGTTGTACAGACTACTGAGATGCAAAGAACACTGTGTTGGCACACTGCCTGCTGCAGCTCACAGGCAGGAGAGCTCAGAGAAGTCCACGCAACCAAGCCTGATCAAGGAAACAAAGAATGGGAAAAATAGATTTGGGGGACATGAATGAGAAAAGTAAGCCTGAAGCCATTATTTCAACAAGTTAAAACACACATTAATGCTTGAAGGTGTGCTAGGAGACAGGTCAACTGAGAATGAAATGGTTCCATACTGGCTAAAAGGGAAAACAAGCAATCAAAGAAACATATTGCAGTACAATTTGATATTACTCCAAGTCTTCAGAAAATAAGAGTTAGCAACATTTTTTTTTTATTAGTGAACATAAGCTTCCGAAAACAGACTTTCAGAATAAATAACCCAGGTAACTCTGTTCTGAAACAAAGTTGTATTCCAAGATTAACTTATTTTAAAGAAGTATAAAAGGGTCAGGAAAAAAGAAATGAAAGGAAGTATTATTGTTGACTGAAATATTTCAAAGGAATTGTTTTCGGCTGACGTTTTCTTTGCTTTTTTTTTTTTGAGAGAGACTGAAAAATTTATTTGCTTTAGGCACTGATTTTATTTAGGAGAACGAGGAAGCATTTTCATTTCTGAACTGAACTGACAACAAATCCAACAGTGCCACTGCCTTCCAGAACTCAAAAGACCACATACTGCCTACCAGGATTTTCAGTCAATTCAAGCACAAAACCCAGCTTGATTTTCAGAAATTCAAGAAAGTCAATGTCTCATCCGGGGAGGTTCTTGCACTACAGTATGCAGAGGTATAGCTGTAACTACAATTAGAGTTACAACAGATTTAAGCATTCAAAACTAAGGCCCTCTAAATATCTACACAAAAGCCCTTAAGTCAATTCATCACTGATACAGTAAGTGACAACACTTGTGTTTGGCAGACAGTGCAACTGGGAGTCCTGACAAATCTAATTAACAGCACATCAGGGGCACTTAGTTTATCCTTTATATACAGTGCCAATACTGACTGCATAATGGGAAAAGGAGCTTAAACATTAGTGGGACTTCACTAATTGGTCACCAAATCCTGATTAAGCCAGGCTTCATATATAATTATTGAAGTTGTGTCTGACACAAGCGTATCCAAAACCCCTTACTGAAGATAGTAAGTCACTTCTAAACGGCAAATAAAAATAAGACACAACAATAAAAAGAAAAGACACAGAGAACAGAAATAGGCAACTGATTTTCTTGAACTACTTGCCATTTGTATACCACAGTCCAAAGACTGGCCGAGACTGTATACCTGCTTGAGGGCAGGAAGGTTCTTTGGAGGGCCCTGGCCAGGCTCGAGTGATGGGCTGAGGGTAACCGTATGAGGTTTAACAAGGCCAAGTCCTGCACTTGGGCCACAAGAACCCCAGGCAACGCTACAGGCCTGGAGATGAGTGGCTAGAAAGCTGCCTGGAGGGAAAGGACCTGGGAGTGTCGGTCAAAAGGGGCTGAACATGAAGCAGCAGGCCCAGGACAGTGATTGTACCCCTGTGCTGGGCTCTGGTGAGGCTGCAGCTTGAGGGCTGTGTTCAGTGTTGGGCCCCTCAATACAAGAAAGACACTGAGGTCCTGGAGCTTGTCCAGAGATAGGCACTGGAGCTGGCAAAAGGTTTGGAGCACAGATCTGATAGGGAGCAGCTGAGGGAATGGGGGTGTTCTGCCTGGAGAAGAGGAAGCTGAAGGGAGACAGGAGCGCTCTCTGACACTCCCTGACAGGAGGCTGCAAAGAGCTGGGGGGTCACGCTCTGCTCTCAAGTGACAAGTAATAAGAAATGAGAAAACAGCTCCAGGTTGCATGAGGGGAGGTAGATTGGAGATAAGGAAGAACTTTTTTCCCTGAGAGGGTTGTCAGCCTCTGTGCCAGGCTGCCCAGGGAGCTGGGGAAGTCCACAGCCCTGGAGACATTCCGAAGCTGTGGAGCTGAGGTGCTGAGGGCCATAGTGGTGGGCTTGGCAGGGGGAGGGGAAGGGTTAGATTTGATGATCTTAAATGTCTTTATCAATTGCAATGGTTCTATGATTGTATGTGTTATAAACTAGAATCCACAAATATGGTATATGCCAACATATCCCCCCAAATGGTGAAAGAGGTGACCTGAACTGCGTGGCACATGGAAACATATATGTCCCAACACAGTTATCCCATATAACCTGGCTTTCTCAAAACCCTATATGGAATTGCAAGCTATAAACAGACTCTGGAAACTGATGGATCCACAGCATTTTAGAAGGTAAAAGGCAATCCAAAGTCTCAGGCTCCTCATCAATATCAGACTTGTGACAGCTCTGTAATGCTCTGTGACAGCACCTTGAATATTTGTACCCATGCAGGTACAGGATAGGCAAGTATGTTATGTTTAAAGGCAATAGGCCACACAGTGCTTTTCTTTCTCAAGACAGAAGGGGATAAGAATTCTCCTAACAATTTATTTCAAACTGGTAGATGTCAGTCAGTAGTATTTCACTCCTGTGTTGAAAGCTCACTAGTAGTGAGACCAATAACTGGAGTTCACAAACATCCTTCAACAAGATTCTGCGTTGCCAGACCTTTACAATTCTGCTGCATACCCTCCTGCCCTTTACCATCCTGCCCATGTTTAGGGTATTTCTGTATGAAATGTGAGATTCACAATCTACATTGTGGCTGTGAGACACATGCAGGCACTCATGAACACATAGTGCAAATACCACAATCAATTGCAGTCTCATTTTGAGATAATGCTGTACCCATATAAAGAAGTCACTGCAATAATATAACCTCCTTTATCCAGACAAGGATATACTTGCAAAGAAGGAATTTCCAACTCATGTCTATCAACAAAACAGAAAATATTACAAGGCTGAACAACCAATGGCACATCTATCAACATCCCCAATGGCACACCAATCATGATCCCTTATGTTTTATCTTAGCTGTCTGGCTCAGTTCCATGCAATTGACAAATAGCTGTGTAAGACACTACAGCACCATTTGAATCACTAGCTATAAGCAGCATACTAGAAGTGCTGTGCCAGTGACATCTTACCCAGGACTCCTTGCAGGGAGTTGTTCTATAGTTCCCAAGATGTTCTCTTGACTGGCAAGATCGAGGACTCTGAAGAATCAATGCCTGGGCTTGTTTAGCCACTGACTTTTTTTAATGCTGGTACCCCAGGAAAGGAAGACTTTAAAAGGCTGGGTCAATTATCATGAAGAAAGTGGTCCTCAGGGGCAGCTGCTAGTAGTTTACTAATCTAGCTTCCTGATTCATTGTTGAAGGACACTTGTAAAGAGCAATGGCTGAAGCTACATACCACAACATCAAGCTGTGCAGAGGTAATGCAATGGGTCATGTATTTAATACACACAATGAAAATTTTACAATATGCTTTGGGAGAGTTCCTAACACCTTTTAGAAAACAGTGTTTTATTATTATTTTTATTATTTAATGAAAACCATCGATTACAGAAACACTCTTTCATATAGAGCTTATCTCGAAAGTTACTTTGGTAACGCAGCACGTGAACATTAAGACCTTCATTCCACAAAGCCTTTTCCTTGCACAGAGCTCTAACGTTTTCAGTTAAGAATTTTACATTCAAGATTCTTGGAACATGACACAAAGAAAACAACCCAACACTACCATTAGCATATATCCAACAATAGATAATAGTAGTTAAATGGTAGTGCCTGAATAGCATTTTCCTAAAGCATCTTAATAGTATCCTTAAGTATTCCTGAGCTATTAATGTTTTACTGCCTTCTATCTATCAAACACAAAGATACATTCAATTTGTTAATGGTATTGGATTATTATACTTGAATATAATTAAATTACATTACTTTAAAACATAGGTATAAATCTAAGTGTACTGAGGTCACTGACACTAGCTTTTGCTGAAAAATCCATGTGAAAACACTTGTTTTATTATATGAATTTTATATCTATATCTTCTGCTAAAATACGAATGCAGACCACACTCCATTGGGCTCACTGCCAATAGCTGAGTGTAGGTGAGAATTCAGTGAGTTTTAGCACACGAGATTACCAATTTAAAAAAGAAAACCAATCAAAAAAATACCCCAACCCCAAACACCACACAAAAACCCAAACCCCAACCAACCATAGATACAAGATGCTAGCTTTAAAACTTGAGGAAGTGAAAAATATTAGCCTGGGAACTAAACTAAACTCAAATAGAAAAAAAGCTTATTTTTACAGGAGTAGGAAGGATTAGTGAAAAATAGTTGGTATTTCTTACTACTTAGTATTTCTATCACATCTATTTTGATGAGTCAGGAGTAAGCACACATTATTTAACATCAAATCAGATTACATTATTATATCTTCCTTCCTAGTCTTTCCTCATCCATTAGGTGGAACCTTGCACACATATATTACCATTTTCAAGAAACCACACAATCACATTACTGAATCTTTTAAAATATGGTTAAAATACAGGTACATGAACTTTCAGCATTAAAACAATTTATATGGCTTATTTTTCTCAAATTCAAGAAAAGGAAATGGTCTGGTTTGAAACTGAGACAGTCTCACTGCATTGCAGCAAACTGGCCATGTGCTATCAATCAGTTACCATTTCTCAGCTGAGGAATTCAAATCTCAGGAAAAATGTAAAGAGATCACTTAAACTTGGTTTATCCTGCTTTTACTGAACTCTGTCATCATTTAATGAAATACCTTAATACCGTTTGCCAAAGACATTATCTGTGTCATGTCATGTGCCAGGACCAAACCTTCGTATCCAACCAGGAAAAGGTGCCTCAGCCTTTGCCAGACCCTAGTGACAGTGGCTCCCAACTCCTCCTTGCACAGCACTGCTCTAGGCTCATAAAGCTGTCATTGTCACATGAAGACACTGACTGCTCAGAGGTCTTATCATGGCAGAAAGTGAATGTAGCTTGCAACAATGCTGCATGTCAGTTTTGGTATCTCTGATCCAAAGTATTCCTGGGATAAGCTCTGACTACCCCGAGGAAACTCAAGGCAATGTTTACTTCCAGGATTTCACAGTGAAAATGGAGCTCAAGCCACGTGCAACTACTAATGCATGATTTTGATCCTTGCAAAGAAATGAACACAGCTGTAGAGCACAACAGGTTATGGATGTACCAACTGAACTCTGTTACAGAAACAAAAGTTCACAGATTAGATCTAAGGAGGGAGAGCTGACTTGAGAGTGCTGAGGATGGCCTAACAATTAAGGTAAGGGTCCATCCCATGAGGTTGCCATAATCATCTGTCTTATGAGACAGTAACCAACAGAAATCTGTTTGGAAGTTGAAATTGAAGAACAGTATTTCATTGCAGCCTAACTGTAATTCCACTCTTCCATCTGTGCTGTTTCCAGCACACAGAGGGTAAACACAGCTATCTAGCTACCAGTCCTGACTTTTAGTCTTCTCATCTAGTAACAAGAACCAAACAAACTCTACTATCTCACTGGTGGAACGTTTTTTTCTTCATAAGGCTAAAAAAAACCTGAGAGGTTTTTGGAAGAGGGCATGACCCATCACTTAAGCTACAAAAAGTGATACTTTTTTTCATATTCTTTACATTTAAGCAAATGTAAACGAGCTTTAACAACTTGAGTTGCTCATACAGTTCAAAAGCAACTGATTTTTTTCACCCTCAAATTCATACCACACACCAAGAAAGCAATCAGTGAAATAAATAGGCAAGATTCTTGTAGAAGATGGTAACGAATTTTTTAGTCAGTAACATGTTTAACATTTTATGGTGGTGCTTTCTGAAACAAACCAAAACACACCACAAAACATGGAAAGTCATTCTGAATAGACTGGGAAGATGAATTTTCACCACAGTTGAAGGCACCATCAACGCCTTGGGTCAGACAAATTCTGTGAACTCCAAACACACAGATCTCCTTTAGCCAATTGTATAAATAAATAAGCAAACTTGCCATGTTCCACCAGCATTGTGGAAACTTAGTTTAGACACACACTGCTGAAGCAGAGACAATAAAACATGAAGAATTAGTTAGTAACTGACATATAATATTGAAGATACTCAGCAAAAAAAACCTCCCACAAGTTTGGTGTTAAGTCTCCTGTCACAAGCATCCAGTTAGCACTATAAGCAAAACAAAACCTATCTGTAACTCCCTCTGCTGTTCCCTCACCCCTCCTGGAAAGACCAGAAAAACTCATCTCACATATTTTTTCTAACACTGCCTCAGAAGGTCGTCTATTGTTCCTAGACCTCCTTTTCACATCTCAGGACTAACTAGGTCATGGCCACTGCCATGCTCCACTTCATCTCTGACTTCATTCTAAAATCAGACCTCCCCATCCTTCTCCTTTAATGCCATTCACAAAAACCACAGGCCCTGAATGAATTTACTCCTTGCAAGCCAGATGCCTGAGTTTTAACTCTTTCCCTGTTTGTTTATGCCCAGTCCAAGACTTTGTGTTTTCTTCCTGCAATAAAGTTAGTAACTTAGGAGGTTGAAAATTAGTAACTTTGCCACATGTAGATAAAAGCAGACTTTGGAGCCATTTGTATTGCTTTGCCAGAACAACACTTGGTAAGTTTTTCTCCACTCAAAGGGGATATCCATCTATATGGATTTACCTTATGATATCTCTCCCCATTCAAGGACAATAGAATGTTTTTAATAGGGATTACCTGTTCCTGAACTTCATCTTAAGCACTGCACATACATTGAATTTCTTTCTAGTATTTTATCAATTAACTTGGGCTTAGCAACTATTGTTTAAAATACCCCTTTTTGTGATTATCAAGGCATTATTCACACTGCTGAAAGATGTGAACACACTCTCACTTGGTGTCTTCCTCCCGTGACTGCTCCTTATTGCTTTATGTACAGCAAGTGGCTGCTTAAAGCAAGAGTTTCACCAAAAAATTACATGGAAATAAACATTAATCACTTAATTTGTGTAAGGATAGTTCTCTGTGCTACACTGACAAAGAAAGTTTAAAAGATTAAATAAAAGGTGTCCAGATAAATTAGTCTCAAAGCCTCCTACTATTTGCTGCTACTGTCCATGGTTGACTACTGCCAACTTTTACAGTCCTCTTTCTCTGAGATTAGTTAACTCCAATGCTACATTTATAGCAGAAAAAATAACAACCTGAAAACCTACCTCAGCCAACAACTAACATTATCTTCCTCAAATCAAGAGTCTGCTCTGCAATCTTAACATTAGAAATCTCAGTTTTATGTAGAGGAATATCTCAACTACAATTGAAGTTTGACATGAATTAATGTTCTGTAAGGTGTTCCAGAGCAGTTGCAGACCATGTGCATAATGTACATGTATTTATAAATGTAATTATCCCCTACAGATATGATTTGGTGTTGCACACATGTAAGAAAGACACAGGACCTACTAATCTGCTAGAATTCTACAGTGACCATATCTTCCATGCCAGGGCTGCTCCTGTTTGACAGACACTGTCTAGTGTATTATTCAGTTCTTAAAATGATACATACCAGGAACAGCTATGAGACTCACAAATACATTTAATGTGAGCACTAAGGCTGCAGTAAAGTTGATAAAACAAATAGCTTCAGCTGAAAGGAGCTGTCTCCCTTTTCCATACACTGACAAAGACACTTCTTGTGTCACTTAAGGGAATTAATCTTCCAGAAAATTAAACTAGAGTTTAGTTAGATCAGAAAAGCAGCAGAGAAAACAAGACAAAGGTAAAAAGAAGAGAAATCTCCATGCTAAATTAAGGCTTTCTGGTTTTAAAAAGGAGACAAATCCATGTTTAATTACTGCATTAAATCTTATAAACAACTGCTGCTTGGCAGTACCTGGTTAACACAAAGTCTGTTTGTCTGAATGAAGCCAACTGTTTGTAGCACTGTATCACAGGTAAGACAATTCTGTTGTAGACAACGTAGTGAGATAAGGAGATGAGAGGGAGAAGGTCTATATGAACTACAGGGTGATTTCCACCTGTACCTACAGCTGCCATGAGACATGCTGCTATAACTGTAGCTAAGCTGGATGAAGAAGTTGTCACCCCACTTCATCTCCACTTGCTCATTACCTTCACATCTTCCAGCGTTACTGCATGTTTAGTCACTTCCTAACCCAGTTCTGTCAAAATGATTCCTGTTAGAAAATCTGTGTTTCAGCTTAACTCAGATTATTTTTGACAGACCTTGTTTAGCGGATGACTGTAAATGCAAGTACCAGAAGATCTGAGAACACTGTAACCTTTAGAGCTAGGAGAGGAAATCACAGTGTGCAAGTAGAGACAGTCAGCCCTATTCCACAGTTATGCTGCTGCAAGAGAAGCACATTTATCAGACATAGAGGTCTGATTCATCAGCCTGCCTAATCAGTGAAAGCTGTATATCAAGGCTGGCATCTTTAAAGAAAAACAAATAAGTAAATCTATTTACTACTTATTTCATTGCTTCAAGTGTCAGGTTTGGGTTAAGCATCCAGAAATTCAAGTCATTTATTATAACTACCAGACATTTAACAAATGTGATATTTCTGTGGTCTTAAGGGATAAATATCACCCTCATCATCTCATCTTAAATTATAACAAGGCCTGAAAAATTGGTTTCTGTGTATTACTGGTGTGAACAAATAGTGTCCTCATTTTTACTTGTTCCACAGCAAAAGAAGGAAAAAACTACCACTAAAACGCAACGTCAGTTACTATCATGTAATATCCAACACTGACAGGAACAGTACTTGACACATAGATCACCTTACCTTTTATTAACAGGCTTCTCATCCTTGTCATAGGGTCTTATGAACCATTTCCCAATTCTTACGAAGTTTTTATCCATCAAACACCTAGAAAATAATTACAGCGACAATTGCTTCAGTTATATGTTAAGATGTAATTAAAGGCAGCCTTTGAAGACAGTAAATCTAAGGGATTAAGCAGCTGAATTTCCATCGTATTGAAATCAACTATGTAGCTTTTGGGTTCCATGTAACTTGGACACTTTCTATTTTCCCACACTAGTCATGGAGAATCACTATCCAGCCTCATGATGCTGTCACTGACACTGATCTTCACATATGCACTTTCCCCTCCTCTCTTGACAGAATCTTTTCCCCTCCATGCTACTCTTTTTGCTGAATGATCCATCATCCTATTTTCAAACTCCTCTTCTTGAACAAAGACAATTCATAGAACTGATTCTTTACAGTGTTTCTCTCTGAATTCCTGATCAAGAATATGCACTTCTGTATTTTTTGGCATGTAAATGGCACAGCGTAGTGTATGAATGACAGGAAATTGTATTAAGCAAAATATTAACAATGAACCCTTTTTCTTTCACATGAGCCACAGCATGATTCCAGGTTTTGGAACTTCCATAATTACTGTTTCCTCTCCCAGAAAACCTCACTCCAAACAAAACAGTCCCAGGTCACTAAATTTAGAGCAGTATGTTACCCATCTTCTGCAGTCCCTTTAGCAGTGCACCATTTCTTTATAGAAACTGTATATTCTGTGGCTTTAAATAAAAACTAGCAGCAAGGATGCAAAGTGATCAATAAGCAATTTTGGTTGACAAGTTCAGGAGTGCTCAATGGCTTTTCAAGTCCAACTGTACAGCTAAATCACACCAGCAGTATCCCAAGTCTATTTTAAGTACGTTTCATACATTAAACATGCAGCTGAACACACTGCCCAAGGGATCACATACACAAATTTGTTATGAAGAAAGGTTTTTTCAGTAAGGTAAATATTATGTTCCACAAGCTCTGAGAAACTGGTCATTCACTGCTGGTGTTTGGTTTATTGAAGATTATGAGCAACAGACAAGGTTTTCCTACACATTTAATATCTAATCAGTATTTCTTTCTTTAGATGGAAGAACTGTATTTCTCTGTTCTTCAAAGCTTTCCAATAGTTAATTTCTAGATCACTTGCTAAAGATTAGCCAAAACAAAACTAATTAAAAATCACATGAAACCTTCTGGGAAAGTACATTCTGCAAGGCTCAGAAAAACTGTGTGATCTGTTCTTCAAAAGCATACCTAGAAGACAAAGGAAATGGACAACAGACAATGTAGATAGTAATATTTATCCTTCTGTATAAATTTGATCTCCACAAGTTAAAAGTAGGCTGAAAAAGCACTTTCTCAATTAAAGAAAAAAACAAAATGCAGCTCAGTTGACTAAACCAACACCTTAAAGTGAATATGAAAGCTGAATCAGCAGAGATCTAAAGACACTGCTCTTGTGCTAGTGGGAAAACAGTATGTTTCAGCAACTGTTTCCCTAGGAAATGTTTGCTATCAGAGAAAGCCTGTGTCAGTGCACTTCATACAAATAAAAGGAAGTCTAAAGTTTACATTAGATCCCTAAAGAAAATAATCTGTACTAGCAAAAACTATAATAAACTCTCCCCCATCACACTCATTGCAACGCCACATCACCCTGTGTCACGATGGCAGGTTTAACTGCCTCAAACTAATGCCGTTGTCCTAGAGAAAAAAAGTCTTAAGGCTAAGTTTATTCACGAAAAATCAGTCACCCCTCACATGCTGAATTAAATCACGGGTTATTTAAGGTATAATCCCATACAAAATGTGAAATATGGCTGCAGAAGCACAAATCTCAAAGATTCGGCCAAGTGAACAATTAATGACAGTGCAGCATTATTTTTGCTGTATAAGCACTCAGATGTAACCAGTCCTTAACAGTGAGCTGTAATAATGAAGTTGTGTGGAGGAAAAAAAAAAGGAAGCTTGCAATAAAATCCCAAGTGAGCAAACACTTAAAAGCAGTTATTTAATCATATGAAATAAAGATATAAAATACTCTGAACGCCTTGGCTCATTCTTTAGTTAAGGCTGAGTGCTGTTTACTTCCTAAGCAGCACAGCTGTTAGAGCGTTTCACTGTCACTTAACCTCTCACATTTCTGATTTTTCTATGGAAAAAAATGACCTGACAAGGGCACACTAATGATTCTGAAATAACATCATAATATTTTGAGTACTATTTCCTCAGATCTTCTAACATTTTCTAAATTGCCAATTAACATAACTTCTGATCACTAATTTCATAGAATCAGAGAATCATTCTGGTTGGAAAAGACCTTTAAGATGATCCAGTCCAACCCCTCCCACATATTTAATCAAAGTGTAACATGCACATAACTAGGATGACTGGAAGAATAAAGTTAAGATCTTTTAACGTTATCTGCTAATTATGTACTATTTAACCTCATTCAATGGGTTGGAGAGCAGATTCTCTGTAAGCACCTCAAAAAGGAGAAAGCCATTTTGTAGTGCTTTTGGCACAGCTGCCCAACAGGAATGCAAGCAGAAATACTACCAACAATATTCTTTGATGCACATTGAATTCTGCACAGGCTTTAAGATACATTACCAGAATCAATGACTTAAAAGATCCATCTCTGTCCTACACCTTAGTCTCTTGCACTGAAGTTCTACTTCTAAAACAATGTGATTAAGAGCAATAACAATATAGATGGTCTGTAGGGATGCTGCACTGCTTTAAATATTAAAATTAAATATGTGAGTGCAATAGTGTTTTTCTTACCTTTCCAGAAGATTATGAATTGCTTTGAAGAGCAGGGTTCTACACTCATAGGAAAGTCCATTCTCCCACAATCCTTCTTCCACCACTACAAAAACACAAAGTGTCAACATGCTCAGAATGGGGAAATACCAACATGGATACAAAGCTAAATCCAACAGGTTTGACTTTCAACAGTAGCATGTTTCCTTTAACTGTTTCAACTATTATTTATATAATATATAAGTAGCTTCAATCTCTACTTGACACCAACTTGGAATTTTTTTAAAAAAACAAACCATAAAAGCATGAAATGAACACATTTGTTTGTAGCGTTGAATATTAAAGGAGGAGGGTGTGGATTGTTCTTTGCAACGACTGCTGAGAGATCCTTAAAACTTAAACCAGATGCAGACAATCAAAAACCAAAATGAATCATTAACGGTGTAAAAATCAATTTACAAAACTTACACAACATTGAACAAACGATTCCTGAATCTTTCACTGTCACACTCCGGTGAAATCCCTCCATTGTACTGACTTAAACTATCGCAGTTTAAGCAACACGCAGCAAACATATGAAATACACAGCATTTTTCCCTCCAAAACGAACCCTGCAAACTCAGTGCCAAACTGCAGAGATTTTGAAGAGTTAAAAAGAAATATTAAACCTATTATCCCAGTGCATTGCAGCATGAATTAATCATCTGAGTGAAAACCTGAAGGATACACAAACCTCTAAAATACCTGTTGTCCTTACTGCGTCGCTTTTGGGTGCCAGAACTACCAAGAGTGAAACTATTTTTGGTATGTCTGTACCAGACTCTAAATCTTAATTCAGCCAGAAGACGCAACCTCAGCTGCAGAATAACACCAGATGACTAAACTTTGTCAAAGAGGAAGAATTTGTTAATTGTCAGAGTTCTGTCATTTCAGTTTTACGGGGCTGCTCACTGACAAATGCAAACACAAAATTCTGCAGTATGTTAAGAACTGAACACTTCACACCCCTCCTTGGCCAATTTACATGACGAAACCTTCCAACACCACGTCTATCAAGCAGAGGTTATTATCCAAGTAGAGATTACTCTAGGATCATATTTAAAGTAAAGCTTCTAAGGAGTTTTTACTGTATGAAAAACACTAATATTGCCAGCAGTCTCAACTACTCTCAACTACAGCTTCAAAGCCCCGAACACACATTATTCTGCTAGTTCACCCAGTAACAGTACGTCATATAACCTCAGACAAGCAAAGGCACATTTTTTGAACATGTAATGTTATGATATGCTAATACTAGTAATAAAAATCTCTTTCCCTGTACAGAATGAAATAGCCAGGGCTTTAGTATCTATATCATCTAATGGAACAGCACAGTTGCTTCCTCAAAAGAATGAAAAAGCCAACTTGTGCTTTCCCTGTGAAACCATTAAAGGCCTCTGGAATGCTTGCTGACACTGGGTAGGTAATGTGCCATAGCTGTTTACCAGACAGACTTTCACACGGCCTCAGATTTCACATTTAAAACAATATTCTTATGAAACTTCAGAATCTGAGTGCATTTTCAGAACTATTGACATATCAAGTCTATCTAGTCCAGAACTACCAGCACAAGTCTTGCACTTAACACAATCCTCAAAGCCCTAATACATAGCTCAGGATGAGAGAGATCACACCTGATTTCACCTCTATGAAAACTCCACATTTAAATAAAAATTCAAATTTTTAGACAGTGTCATTACATTGACAGAACCCATGAAAGTCAAAAGACACATACTATTACATGGCATTGAGCTCTTTTTGAGTATCACCCTAATCCCATCAGAGCCTCCATGCCAGAAGCCCATCTTCTCCCTGAATGAAGAGCTTCATGCAAATTGGGAGAGACAACAATCTATTCCCTGATTTTACTCCTCACAAGCCAGTTCTGATGTTCTCAGGCATAACTCACTATCTCCTCCCAAGTATGCACAACAAACTAATAGGATTGAATTAAAGAACAGCTTATATCATCTCTCAAAAATGTTTTCTGCGTGTATAGTTTTGCCACTGACTCCAGAAGAAATCTGATCAGATCACACTGCTTTATGCTGTTTATATGGCAATAGGCTGCAGAGTTGGAATCATTTCAATACAAAATTCTTTAGGTCATAGACACTACTTGTACTCTCTTGCCCTGCTTATCTGTCAATGGCACAGGTCCTCTTTGGGCTATACCATTCTCTTACTCTCCCCAGATTGCTGTGACGTGAAAGGCCTACATACCCCAGCAGAAGGGACAGAAAATGAGGGGTTGGAAATAGTCAGTACTTTTCTTTTCTGCACAACATCACAGCTGGATTCATGGTTACCCTGCACTAGGAGGAGGAACAGCTATGCAACGGAACATATCCTAAAGCCTGGGAAAAGCAGGAAAAAACAACTTGAACCTCTGTAGAGTCAAGTCTGACAATGAGATCAGATTGGCTTAGGAGCATCATTTGAGTGAGATAGAAAAAAGGGGAAAGGCTGAAGTGGTACTCTCCCTTAATGTTCTAATTTTCCAAGTTGGCTTTCTTATTACTTGACCTTCACATAAGTTATACATGAAATAGAAATCAAATTATTTCCCTATCAAATTTAATTCTATCATAAGATGTCTTCATAACCATTTTCCTGTAATAAACAATGCCTTTGATTCCCAGATATATTAATGCACTAACGCAATTACCTTTACTACTTCCTTTTCCTACTAAATCGTTATTCTGACAAATAAGAGTATATACATGTCTGTTGCAGTAAAAATAGGGGGAAAACAATAATTGGAATGGCTGCATTTCACCTTCTGCTACTCTCTGGCCTCCCGATTCAGAGTCCAAAAGAAAAACAAATAACTGCAGCAAGTTACAACTTCAAGATGCAAATGGTGACCAGTAACAAAACTTGGCAAAACACTAGAGATTAGATTAGATTATCCCTGTAAATTTCTAAGTTCCTCCCATTGTAACAATATCACTAGATTTTGAAGAATATCTGAAATTCCTTCTAGAATTTTGAAGACTAGGAAATAATTGTTGGTCTCTGTCTGCCTACACAATGATCTGTAATGCTTTTAAGACTCAATGGTTTCAACTCAAGCCATCGTCACCCTTTCAGTGCTGCCTGGCAGCCTTTTCAGGCACGCAGCTAACAGAGAGCAGGTTCAGAAATATACCTATGCCGTGCAGCTATATTCTGTCTTGAAGGTATTTTCTGTTATACTCTAGTCTAAGTATTTCTCTTTAGACGCAACAAAGTCAACAGCATACAACAACTGTGAAAACCATCTTCAATAAAGAAAAATTTCTAGGGGCTGATTCAAGTAATGATTGAAGACAGAGTACAACAGAGCAGGTAACCACTTCTTCCTCCATGGAAGTCAGAGAGGAGACAAGACTTTGAGAGACAGCAAAGCAGATGGGACAAAACTGTAGGTCACCATTTCCCAGGACCTGGGTAGACAAAGCCATCACTAAGCTGATCCGTTGTTTGTAGCAATCCCATTTTGAGTAGGATGTCAGACTGGGTGACCTCCAGGAGCCCAAGCTCCTTCTCAACTGTGTGATCTGTCAAATCTACTGATCTTCTACAGTGATGGAGGCACACAGATGGATATCTATATCTCTATCTGTATATAGATTTATCTGCCTACACTAACTGCCTTATCTAAGCACGTGTACATTCCAGAGTACTCAAGGATGACAACTTGGAGTAGCATTTACTTTCTTGTAAAAGAAGGAGCTCATCCCCTTTTTTCTTCCTGTTTGGCCTGCAACAGAGGGATAATTTTGCCACTACATTTATCATAAAAATATGCAACTACCATGTGTGTTTTCTTATTTATTTTAAATGAAATCGCCTCTCAAAATAAACAATCCAGCCTATTAACACTCCAGTGTCTACAAATCGGAATTCTTAGGGAAGAAAAGTCATAGGGATAAAGTCACATCATCTCTGCCATCAACTGTAATTCTATAAACTACTTAACTAAAATACTCAAACTTCCCTTCCCATATCATTCTCTGTATATGCTTTTTAAACCCAGTGGAGACAGGGGGCACTAAAGAATCATAAATAAGGAATCATACATCAAACATATGAATCCTATAAGTGTGAAATCTACAGTATGTTTCAAAAGGAGAATGTGAGGGGAATACTTGAGATAGACAATTTTTAACAAGAATATGCTGTTCACTGATCTGAAGAGGCATCAATGTTTCAATAAGACTTAAAGTGAAAAATATAATCATTAAAGTTTTTGTGCAAAGTTAAAACACCAAAGCAATGTTTTTAACAGATATAATGGCAAAAAATAACTGCGTAAGCTGACAGGGTCCTGTGTAGTAAAAAACTGAAAGCTGTTTCAGCAGTCCCTGCCTGTTACCATTATCCAACAAACAAGTGTGTGCAGAAAGAAGATTAAAACCCTTTTGGTTACAGCACCTGAAAAAGAATACAGTGCAGCATTTCCCATTTGCAAACAAATCTTCCACAGAGAAAATACTTTTTATTTTCTCATTGCCTAAAAGATGTTATCAGTAGAAAACCCAAAACAAAACACATATGTGCATTAGACATTTCTCATCACCAATTGTGACTGAGGTACTAAACATCACTGCTGGTCTCCATATAGAACAGGAATTAAAGGACAGTCTTCACATATAAAGTCTTCAAATGTTTGTTTCATTTTGCTTTTTTCAGTGGTTCAAAAAAATTAGCAGAACATTTGTGCTGATTTTAAAGTTTATCCCCTTCAGATCAGATATTACAAGTATTCCAGGCAACTGGAACTGGAGATTTATAATTTAAACACAGTAATGAACAGCACGGTTGGTTTGGGGTCTTCTTTTAGTTTCAAGTCAGAGATACTAGGGTCTTCAAAGTGTTCCATGATTTTTATGAAGCCAGCCATGTTCTTCAAAAAAAAAAAAAAAAAAGAAAGAACCATTATAAAAATTTCAAGGAGAGAAGTCACAGAAAAATATCAAAGCAAATACTTCAATAATTTTAGGTCTCTCAGCAGAGATAGTGGAAAGATAATAAGATCTCTGTTCTGCTTCAGTGACCAAACTGACATGTTTTACTTAAAAGAAATATAGGAAGGAAGGAGAGAAAGCAAGTTGAGACTGTGTCAGCTTTGCAGGGATTGTTATACCTTTAAGAAAGTCAGCCACCCACATTTTAATAATTCAGGTCACACTACCTTATGCAGTTTAAAAGTAGAATTAGTTTCAAAGAATACATACTTCCTCAGAGCTATGTTACATATTTCCTTTTAATGTATCATATTGCAGCAACAGCTGAAATGAACGTCTAGACATCAAAAACAGTCTTTATTCCCACCTACTGCTTTTTTACCTCAGGCATCAAAACTAATGAAACCTATTATCCAGAACACTGACTTCAGTTACCACATTGGCCACTGCAAATACGAAAAAACACTCTGGGACAGGACCAGTTATTCAGCCATTAAAATTACTGAAAATCAATTTCTTGCTGCACACTGCAGAAATACTGATAGATTAAAGCAAGACACATGGGACAAGGAGATTACTTCGAGGGAAGATTACTATGTCAAACTGCTGAGGAAGGGGAGTTACTCAGCTATGCAGGATACATATTCAGAGCAGTACATGTTCCTTCTTATTCTTTAATATTTTGTCTCCTCATTACCATGAAATATGAAGAGGCTGTGGGGTTTTTTCCCCCCCGTGTAAATAGTTTTCAAAAACACATAGACAAATAACTCGAACAAAATCAGAAATTCAATTACTAAAAGCAAGCATTTAATTTTTCATTTTCATTTTTATTAACGTGCCCTTCAAACAATATTTCAAAGACCAACTAGCATTTTGAAGCATCAGTTTGTCTAAAAAATTGCGTTAACAGAGTAACAAAGCAATGCAATGGTACATTAATTCTGAAAAACTATATTATACCCATAAAAGTCCAATTAAATGCAACACTATTGATCGATCATTGTTATACTGCCATTGATCACCTTGTAAAAATCTGTGTTTGAAGTCATTAGTGATTAAATTGACTTATTACTAAATCAGATTCAACCCACTTAGAGATCTAATTTCCTTGCACTGGTTATGATTGTAGGGAAATTGTACTGCTTACTGTTACAGTATTGTGAATTCATCTTGGCTCTCAGGCTGCCAAGTCAACTCATCAGCCAAGAAAGAACCAGTACAGAAGAAACGCTCTACCAGAACAATCCTTATGTGTTAAACTGTTTGCAAACAGAGCTTACATGAAATGCTGGCAGTAGCTGCACGTGCAGAGATGCATTTTCAATCCATGTCCTACCCAAGGTATCCTTAACAGCACTGAGTTCTGCACCGGGCTTCCAGGGAAATCCGAATGTTAATAAAGACTGAAGATCACCATTCACACAGGACCCACGTTTGCATTTCAATGGACCACCATTTTCTCTATAAAAACCTAACACTCTTAAACAGAGGGGACTATGCAACTCAAATTGTTGTACTTCAGAAAGACAAATAAAACCTTTAAAGGCAACAGCTGCTGAATATCACAGGAATACCACCCCGCTTTCATTGTTGTGCATTGGAACACAAATTAACATAATAGCTATTTATTGAAAAACAGATGGTAGGTAACTATCTGCACTTAAGATTATGTTAGCACTACTTAAAGTATTACTTTTATTGCTTCTTCACTCTCTGTAGGTATAAGATTGGTTTTTATTAAATATACATTATGTGTTATATTCTCCCCCTCTTCCTGTGCCATACTCCCACTTTCCTCTACTCCCACCGGGTTTCTTTTGC
Organism: Urocolius indicus; assembly: GCA_013401255.1. Taxonomy (NCBI): domain Eukaryota; kingdom Metazoa; phylum Chordata; class Aves; order Coliiformes; family Coliidae; genus Urocolius; species Urocolius indicus. The sequence goes on from WBNH01004368.1 coordinate 979,845, forward strand.
CTTTCCATTGTGACACACAACAATGCAGATCTTGGCAGTGACATCTTCTCAGTATCATGATTAACTGTGCAGCATTTCAAAGGGCACAAGGAACATATTGGTCACATAAAATATGTAATCACTTCTGTCTCCTTAGAAATTCACCTCAAAATACTCCAAGCATTTGGAGGCAATACCTAAACTTCCCCTAAACCAAAATGGGTGTAAACATTTCTGTGTAATTAGAGCTCAAGTTTGCTTTTTATGTAAGAATGTAAAGTAGCTATGCCAGAAAGCTGACAACTTGATTCAGAGACACGAGGGACCCCAAAAGAAACAGCCACGTTTGCTGTTTGGTTTTTGCTTTGAATGTTTTTTACAGTCTCAAGCTTTGCCCCAAGAAATGGTAAAAGGAACATTAAAATGATTCAATTTCCATGCAAAACCTGCACTCATCCACCAGAATATTCCCCCCAAATTCCCAGCTTACACCGTTTCATTGATCCCACCATGTGTCTGTGGTAAGCAGTTTTGGATTTAGTTTCAAGCTATTTGATATTTCTTTGCATTTCCTTTAGACAAAAAGCATTAATCTGACCATTGTGAAAATGAACTAAAAGTTTGAAGAGATTCTCACCATCTTCCTCTGAAGTGTCCAGGGCTAAGGATGCCCCTAAGAAAAAAGTGCTTTCTGAAGTTTGCTCCTGGGAGTTTCTAGCATTTGCTCCCACATTTCTGAACTTTGCACTTTGTGTTATGTCCCATTTCCCTCTTCAACTCTTTGATATAAGAGTTTCTCTTACAGTTTCTCAGAAGAACATAAAAGTAACTCAAAACACTCAAAGGCAAATAAACTTTCTGGAAGTATCACTATGCTTTCCTAATCTCACAAAACAACTTCTGCTCTCCAAATTTGATTTGCTCTCTTCTTTTCTCTTCCAAGTTTTCAAGTTTTTCTTCATTCCCCTCCATTTTCACTGACCATCATTTTCACAGACACATGCCCAGTGCAATCCTCATTCCACACACCAGCTGCAACCCTGCAGCTCTTATTCCACACGTCAGCCGCAATCCCCCCACTTCTGTCTTCTGAGGAACATAAAACTCCTGAGTTATATCTGCATTAGTAAGATCTTGCTCTCTGCACTGATAATGCAACTTCTTCTCTAAATATACATGTTGCTTTTCATCAACAGCATGTTGAGCATACTTCTCCATCCCCTACAGTCCAGGAGCTCCATTGGAGGTAACAGAATGTACAAGGGCAGAGAGTCTCTAAAGAGAAATTAGAGCAAGTTCAGCCATCAGAGCAACACAAGGCTTGTTCTCAGGAAAAATACATTTTGTATTAATCCACACTTGGAAAGTAAAAGGAACCAAAAGCCTTTCCTCATTTATAAAGTATGCAAGACATCATTCTCGAAAGTCAGACAGATCATTTTGGAAAGCAGTACCATGATGCTTTCTTCTCTCTTCTTGTGTATAGGTTTGCCTTAAAAACAACTGCACAGCTCAAGACAGACAATTCCTTTTTAAGCTGTAATTCTGACGAGCCAAGACCCCACAAATGCTTCTCCTGGCCATTGGACCCACCGGCTGTCGCTCCTGCAGAGCCCCGCGAGCATTGCTGCCGCTGCGGGGGAACGCGGGGGCTCGGCAGCGCTCCCTCCCCACCCCCAGCTGCCAGCATTGCTGCGCCTGCTACAATCATCCTAAAGAGCATTTTACAGGAGGCTTAGCCCTGGCTAAGGGCACTCGGCAGCATGACCGAGAGAACATGGAAACACGATTCATTAGACATGCCTGGAGTGATAACAATGGAGCTGCTTCTCACCGCCTTTCATTTCTTACATTTCGTGGAGGCTCATGCATTCGCATTACACAACCAGCACGGTCACAGACAGCAAAAATATCAGCGTCTTTAAGAAAGCCACCTTTTTATCATGAATATTCCCTGCTTTACAATATGCCTGCGGGCTGCCAGAGTTTTTAATTGATATGTTAAGAGTACATATGTAAGAAAGACAAGATCTCCAACCTATCCAAAGACACATTTGTAGAGAAATTAAAAAGATGTAACATTGCCCAGTTTCTTCACGATTGCAACTATCCACCTTCCACCCAGCTAGGCTGTACTCTGTGGAACAAAAACTGTAATATTTCCATCTCAGCTGCATGCCTATTTAACCAAGTCAATATTTGATTTTCCATTAGTTAAAATTTGGAGTTTATTCCTCTGCATAAAAACTGAGAGTTGTGCTTGTTTTTTCAGAGCTCACACTCCCTTTTTGTACCATGTCATTACTTACAACCCCCAGACTACTATTTTCTTCTTCTTTTTTTGCCTCTTTAACCTAATAATTACAGAAATAACAATTCTCATTAGAAATTTTTCCTTAACCTCCCTGTAATGCTACATTGTGAGAAAATTGGATTCGAATTTAACTAAGGAATATCAGAAATATTTCTATAGCATTTTAAACATACCTCATGCACCAAAACCACAAAACAGCTAAAAGCTGTAAGTGCGAACTACAACATTAATTCCATGATATGTGGAACACGTTGGATAAACCCTCTTCAAATGACTTATTAAAAACTAGAAGAAGAGTTGAGCAAACCCACTTGCTTCTAGTTTACACATCATTTGAAAATAACGTTTTAAAGTGTATTTTGTTACTTGTTTTCCTACCTCTCTACTGGAATTCATTATAAGATCTTACTACGAAATTGACTTTGCAATTTATTTACTTTAAAAGTTGCCAAAGTAAAAGCTGAAGCAATTTCAAACAACCCAAAAATCCAAACCCCACTAAACAACAAATATACAAAGTAATAGGCAAAAGCAAATTTAACATTGCTTTTTTCTGAGTAGCAGAGTTAGGCAATAAATTTCAGCTTATAATGTTTATATGTACTTTAGAAGCAGAGGGTCAGGCTTCAGTGATAACCTAACATCACTGCCAAATTAGTTATGGGTAGACTTGACGTTTTTAAAGGGAAAAGGCGAGTTTCTAGACTCTCAGTTTTGATACCATTTGTGGGGAAAAAAAACCCAAAGCAAAACATGTCTCTTCAGTTTAAGTATTAACAGCAGGAATGGTAACAATGAAGGCTCATCTTCAAACCATGACAGTGCAAACTGCTTCCCTCACATACACATCTGTCTTGAGAGAACAGCAGACTTTCAAAACCACATGCACAAAATAAAAGGCTAGAAAAGGCTGCAGAGACAGCACAAACACATCTTTTGTCATTTTATTTGTTTCTTACTAGATTTTAGGGCTCCTCAAGAGGCATGCCAACATACCTTGTGCTGATCTGTGACCAAACAGCTGCTGCAGTTTGCCACTAATACAATTGAGGAAAGAGTAAAATAACAGCTTTTGTGCACCACCACTACGCATGGAGTTCTACCAACGAAGTGGCCCGATATTTAGGCAGCAGAATGTCACGGTTTCATAAATGTTTAGTAAGTTTTTGTCACCTCTGACAGAGAGCCAGCAGAGGGAGCTGCACGTACCCAGTTCCTGGACTCCTCGCATAGGATCTGTTTTTCAGATTAAGAAAAGGATACGAGCTCATACATGCTAAAAATATAACTTCTGAAAAACATAACCATAGTCAAAAGTAAACATATTAGAAGAAGAGAGATTTTGGAGTAAGTACAGTTTAATTGCTTCTTCTTAAATAAAAGCTTCCACATGAAACAGCTTTTAAAGCTCAATAATTTCCTTGAACAATAATGTCATGCTCAGTGTCAAATCTGTATCATCATTTCTTCAGAATGGCAAAATAAGATCTTTGGAAATCTGTATGTCCATTACTTCCATTAATTATATATCTTCAAGTACCTCTGATTTTTAACTGATGTTTCCCACAAGTCTTTCCTGTAAAGTTTCAAAATGTCTGAGTTTTTAAGCTCACACTTAACCAAGTTGCTGAAATGATGAGGAACTGTGCTACACTAAGGGTGCTTCTTTCTATAATGCTGAGCTTCACTAACACTACCGATTATTACAATGGCTATCTTGGCAGCACCTTTCAGCACAGGAAACATCAACTATAAAATCCCTGTCTATTCCACTTTGCCTTTTCAAGCATGGAATACTACAGATGCTGTTTGGGAACAGAAAAAGAGTTTTGTAATCAGCAAATAGGAATCTTACAAATAAGAATATACTTATTCATTCTTATTTATAAACAGAAAGTATTACAAGAAAAAAAAATGAAGATGACACAACATGGTATATCCAGCACTGGGGATGGAAGAATAAATTACTGGAGAGCCATTGTGGAAATATGTGAATCCTTGTGCACAATAACTAACTAAATGTCAAGATTTCACAGGCTGAGGTATCATTTTATTTCACAATAATTATTGCTGAATATACAGAGCAGTCATTAATTAATTATTTATTTTTAATTATTGGTTGTTATTTTTTAAAGTCAGTCCTGTTCTGTAAAGATGTCTTCAGAGTCACTGCAAAGAGAAAACTCAAACGACAATGATTCCCCTGATGACAAACAGGCACTAAGCAACTGCCTGGGAAGGAATGATGACTCATTGTTCAAGGAAAAAAGTGATGTAACTTCTGTCTTCTTTTACCTGGAACTCCCTTTAAAGATCAGTTTTATAAAATTTGGTAAAATACATCTAAAGAAAAGAATTTCCTTGCACAAGCATCTCCTGCCTTCACTGCTGGAGTTATTTCACATATCTCTGTTTCAACAGGAGCCATCTCCCTCACCACCAATTCTGCAATGCAAATGTAATATGTTGTTCACTTTACAGTCTGTTGCCATGGATATTAATGTGATGTCATAAATTGTTATATCTTCATTGCAGAAACAAAATGAAAGGGCTTGTAAGCAGCAGAAGAATAAGAACCCATCTAAGAAAACATATTTAAGGATAAACAACTGTTGTACAAATCAGCAACAGAGAAAGACACAGGAATTTGCATTGAATTTGGTGGTGTTGAGTTTCTCTATACAAGAACTAAAATTTAATAATTTGTCAACTTTCAAGTACACTTTAATTTTGTTGGACTGTTAGCTGCACAATGGGACCTCCTCAGCAACTAATGTAACAGCACTTCTGTGATTTAGCTTTTCACCATGGCTGAAAACATCGCAGTTGTTTCTGAACTCCCACCTAAAGTATCAACCAGTGGCTAACCACTTAAGCAATGCCAACACGACACTCTCCATTTCCTTTTATTCCAGCTCCTTTTTGACTAGCTAATTACATTTATTGCGTATGGGCCATATCAGAAGCTTTACAATTGCAAATAATTTCTCACAAACCAGGGTTGTAGATTGCCTTTATTATTAACGTCATTACCTACACATATTTCTAAAAGTTCTCCTCTCCAAGGACTCTAGGAACAGTGACAAAATTAGCCCTTTGCCCTTATTAAAACAGTAGTTAAGATTGTGATAAATCAATCTACTTTATCTGTAGATACACGCAAAGAAAGAAGGAAAGAATAATTCAGCCTAAAGTATGATCCAGTGTAAAGCACATCCAACGTTCACAGTCAATTTACATCTTTTAGAGTGAAGAGGATCCAGGATTTCTCTCATTTTCAATTAGTCAAACTGTCTTGTTTAATCTTTTTCCCAAACAGTTTAGCTTTTCTGAAAGTGGATTTAATTAAGTCGAAAGACACACAGCAACTGGGGAATGAATGGGCATTTCTGCCTGCTCAGACCTGCCAAGCAATAAACTACATCTGAATTAGATGATTTGTGCTGTGCAGGCATCACTGTGTAACCATTTCCTGCCATCCCAGCCACCAAGACACCAAAGATCCACCTCAAGGTAGAGGCACCACTCTTGTAAGGAGAATTCCTGTGCTGTCTAACCTGCTGTACTGCTGCAATGCTCCCCAGTCTGCTAGGAAACCCAGTCATTCCTCAGCTCCTGAGTATTCCCTTTGGCAGCTCAAATAGGGAAAAAAAAGGCTTCAGAACTGGCCTATATTTTCTGAGGTCCCGCGGTACTTTTACCCAAGACTGCTAGTCCAATGATGAGTAACTCACCTACTTATAATGGTACATAAAGTGTTCTTCTCCTTTTTAAACTTACTTGAATTGGATATGAAATAGAAATAAATCAAACCCTTGCATTCAAATCGGCCACCCAACACTTAATACAAGTTCAGGCAACAGAGCAGATCTATCTCTCACAATCTAAGATTATTTCCCTAGTCTTATCTGTGGCATCTGCTTTCCCATTCAATCTAATGAGGAGTCTTAACCTTTGTCTCAAAGCCTCTCACTACTTAAGTTTCCTATTGTAATTCATTAAATACCTTTTTCTTCCTATGCTACAATCCATCTAGGGGGAAGAAGTGTGCAGAAAGGGGAGAAACATATATTTTACAGCTTCTAGACTCTTTCATTCAATTCCCAGGCCCTATAGGTCCCTACTCTAGAAATAACACACCTCCAGTGCAGGTGCCAGGAGGCCTCCAACACGCCAGCAGAAACTCAGCCATGTAGACAACATCTGAACAGCTACACAGTACCTACTTTACAAGGAACAGTATTAAGAATTTATCTTCCTTGAAGGATATTCCTCCTAGAATTTACATACTTAAAAGTCCAGAGGCAAAGGGTAATAAAAAAAGCAGACAAGCCAACAAGACACCCTTGGACACACACAATAGCATCATGGTGAACTACCAAAACCATCAAGTGGAACCAAAAGATGAGCAATAGCAGTGTGGACATTGGAGGAATGTCTGTAGGATGCACTGTGAAGTGCAAAGATCCTCGGGATGGCAGAAATTTGCTTCCATCAATCCCCACAGAGTAGCACTGCACACTCTCAAGCTGGCATCTAGCAGCTATTTAGACAAATCCACTCAAGGACAGTGCTATGCACACACAGCCGTGCAGCTTCTTTCTAGATTCAAAATGTTTCTGTGTGTGTAGCCCAGGGGGGTTTGCTGCACATGAGAACACAAAATGCTATATTTAAAACATACACAAATGAGAAAATGAAAATTGTGAGGTTTTATTTTATTAAAAAATGTAATCTTGTTTTAAAACACAGCTTTAAGAAGATTATGGCTCAGCCTACTTAATCTTTCCCTAACGTTTCATTAAATAACCACCATCTATTTACACATCCTAAAAGAAAGACCTTAGCTGTCAAGCAGAAGGACCCACACACACAACTCTTTGCAAAGACTTAATTGAAATCAGAGCTGACACTGTGATCCCAGCAATCTTCGTATGCCCTAAGCTGAAACTCTGTTCTGGCTGACCATGCAGCCCACGTCACCACACATTAGCTTCAGATAACACTTGCACAGCAATGAAGTGTTTCGTCCTTTTGTGCTTGCCTTGGGCCACAGCCTCCTCTCACGTACATCAAACCAAGCCCATTGGACACTCCAGAAATGTAACAAGCAAATTCAGATACTGACTGAATGTGACAGGGAATCTGTGGGATCGCTATCAAATATGGGCTAGGGGAGGGAGAAGAAATCTGCTGTCAAGCTGCTTTAACTGACATTTGGAAACTGTAACGGACATCATAATTTTCCCTTTCTGTCAACAATTTTTGTGTCAAAAAGTAAATACACATACAGCTATATGCCTGCAAGAGCTGTGTCTGTCCTTCATGTAAGCAAAAATAAGCTGATTTTACATATATGATAAATCTTTCACTTCAAAACGCCTACAACCATACACAAATTCTCACCTACTTACAAGAGAAGCAGAAAAGCCATACTTAATTGACTTTGTCACGCTATGGATGTAAAAAGCAACTCAACTACTGCAAACCACATACACACTCCTACATGGCTAAATAAAAATCACAGCGCTGGAGTTCAAACTGCAAATTAACAATGAAAAACCCCCATCTGAAATATCACATCGAGTTGGCAGTCGTACTCAGCTTGATCTCTCTTGGCCAAAGAATTTCACTAGCTTGTAACATTTAAACATAATCTGACAGCAAATGAGGCTTCCAATTGAAAATTACTAAAAGGCTGGGTTTTGCTTACTTCCTCCCCTCCAAGAAGAAAGTAAAACAACTGGAAATACACTCTGTTTACTAAATTGTATGTTCTTTATCCTGATAAAAAGTAATTTATCAAACATAACCAACAGATCAATGATTGATGCTACCAACAATTTCATTTATTTCCTTTTAGTCTTTCCTGCTTGTATATCTGATACTTACATAGCCTCCAAGAGGCCTTTGCACATAAAACATTACAATCACTCCAGTTATTATTTTGCTGGCATAAAAATCCAGATATAATACATATAAATTTCTACAAAACATATCTAGGTCATTTGAAGAGGGTTGCAAATAGGCAGATAATCCCAGTTTAATCTAGAAGTAATTGCTTTTAGCTACCAACTTACACTGGTTTACATTAAAAAAACCTCCCCCGTATCAGCCTTTATGCTCTTTATCTTTTGATCGTAACTTTCTATACAGCTTTCTCTCTCGACCCAGCTGCACTGACTTCTCAATTCACCATCACCAGTTCTCCACTGGTCGTGTACCTCTGAATTAGCTTTCAACATAATCATGGCAGTGAGTGTTTCCCATAAAATTAACTCTACAAATGAAGACCACCTTAGTCTTTTGCAGAACCTATCATATGAGAAGTAAAACCCATCTTGATTTCACAAATAATAACCAATATCTATGTTCTATGGCAGTCTCTTATGTATTATATGGAAGCATTAGCACATGAAATAGTTAATGTGCAGCTTCCTTTTAACAACAATTAGTAGAGAGGATTTAATGTTTAAAGTAATTGCATCACTTCTGTGATACTTCAAAAGAGGTCACACTGCTACCATTTAAACTCTATATCCAAAGCTTCCTTTCAGCCAGAAAAGTGGTGGGTTTTTAGGTTAGTGGGGATCATTCTGGAAAATGACTGATATTTTTCTTTAATGTAACATTTAAATCAATCAACTATTGAAAAACTAATAGAACCTTGGCATGAAATGCATCAAGTTCCTACCTTTAAGCAGGAGAAAGAATTTGACCATGTGTGACAATATTTCTCAAGACTGAACAGCAAGAGACAGACAAATTATTTAACAAGTAGTTCATTTCCACTAGGGTATCTTTCAGCATTAAGAAAGAGATTCAGACCTCAGTGGGAAAACAAGTTTGATAAGCAGTGTTCTATAGCCTAAAATTCTTCTCATTCCCAACAAATTTCAGTGAATTGTCAGCAAATCTGTAAGGCAACAGATACTTGTTCTCACTACTGTCACTTTTTACATGTCACAAAACCTGTTTAGGACATCTTTTCCTTTGACAAGGTGTCACCATTGGAATGCTGCATTTATTCTGCATTTCCAAAAAGATAATCTACCCCACTCAGCTTCTTATTGCCCTCTATGCATTTTCAGGTTCTTTACAACATGGCATCAGACACAAATTAGTCCAAAAGTAACTTTTAGTTACTGCATCATTTCCTCTTCCTCACTCCACTCTGCCAGCATTAGTACAAGGTGTCTATCACTGACTGCTGCATCCATCAGTGCCAACTGCAGCTTCCAAAACAAGGTTAGGGACAATATTTAGCACTTACACACACAGAGCCACCTTGTAAGCTGTCCTCATACTCAGACTTTATTATGTTGGAAATGCTAAGATCCTAATTACAGTATTAAGTGGCAGCTTCTCCTTGCTCCAAATATTAGAGAAGCACAAACACATCAGTACCGAGATGACGACGTCCTCTTCCTGTCCGGTATCCGCAGCCAAGGACACCTTAAATCAACGTTAATGTGCAGAGATTAATCTACATCAGAGAGCTTTAGGAAAAAAAAAAGTCATACAATATCTGAACATTAATATTAAAAAGATTATACTAGAGGCAGATGTTCATGAAATACCAATAGATTAAACCACCATTTGGGTCTCTGAGGGCAGACAGACAGACCCCCTCCACACCACTTCTGTGTCAGAAGCCCAGGGTCATGCTTTATAGCTGAATATATATTATGTATTCAGAACAGCACATGGTGTCACTGTGTCTGTTAGCAGGAGACATTGCTTTCTAATGTCAAACTGGATAGGTAAACAAGATGACAAAATTAAAGTGCTGGTAAGATTAATGACAGTTTCTCTGAACTTACTGCTTGCTTAATTCTCAGCATCTCTTATTTTTAAGTGATCAGTTCAAAACATCAGTCACTGTCCTGTAAGCCACAGCCCAATACTGTCTAAGGGCAACAAAAGTCTTTTGGAGATGACTGACAGCTTGACAATCCATTACGAAACGAGAAAAGGATTTCAGTACATGCTTAAGTGACATGTCAAAGAAGAGTATTCCTCACATGCTTTGCTGAATGTTCCAGGAGAATACCCTACAAGTGGAGGTTACAGAGACACAGGAGACATGGTAGTGCGCAAATAAGTCTTTGTAAATGAGCTAATTTTGGTATTGAATCAAATGCACAGAAGCTTAAGTAAATGGAAAAAAAACAAACCTTTTTGTTTGGCTCATTTGTAAGCTACAAGTTAAACGTGGAAGTGACAGGCATCAACCTGTAGCTGTTCGATAAACTCTTGTGTATCAAAGGAAAATGTGTGTGTGTATAAATATACTAATAAAAATTAAAAAGGGTCTTATACTCTTCATCACCCTTTAAAAACATGAAGAATTAATTTATTTGAAAACTGATTTAAAGAAAACATTACAGAAAGCTCCAGAAACTTTTAAACACTTCTTAAAAAAAAAAAAAACTAAAAAGAGTACAGAATGTATTATGTAGTCATAATGCTTAAGAATGATACCTTCCAAACTCCAAGATATTCATGTCAAACAAGTGCACACTGAAACCTTGGAACACATAAAAGCTTTCAGTGGAAGCTGTTAATTTAGAACTGGCTGGCTGCCCAGTGGATACCAGAATACGTTTTAATCCAAACAACAGAATGGGAGGAGGGAAGCTCAAAAGCAATTTCAAATCTATCAAGATTGAAATATTACCTCAATACAATAACAACATTTTAATTTTTGGAGTTCTGCCAAAAAAGAATAGTTACCTTAGAGTAACTATTACTCTTTGGTATGTAACTTTTAACCAAGAAGGCCATGTAGGAATACCTCTACCCTATCATATTTCTGGCTGTTGGAAAGACAACTACAATAAAGGTGGTATTCAGTGTTTGCAAGAACTGTGGATGTTTTTCAGAAGTATCCCACTCCAGCTCATTGACAAGAGGTGTCCCTCCATGATGCTACTGGCAAAGAACTACAGGTTCACCAGTCAAAAAGCTATTGTAATAGTCTTCTCTGGACCTTGGGATACAACCAAAGAATTACTGACAAAGAATAACAGTCCTACTTGCTAGCTCACAGCATCACAGATTCTTAAGGGCTGGAACGGATCTTGAAAGCTCATCCAGTGCAACTCCCCTGCCAGAGCAGCAGCATCTAGAGCAGGGCACACAGGAACTCATCCAGCTGGGTTGGAATGTCACCAGAGAAGGAGCCTCCACAGCACATCTGGGCAGCCCCTGCCAGGGCTCCCTCACCTCACATTGAAGAAGTTTTTCCTTGTGCTTCTTTGGAACCTCTTCTGTTTCAAGCTTGTACCCATTGTCCCTTGTCCTATCACTGGCCATCATTAAGAAGAACCTGGCTCCAGCCTCCTGACACCCACCCTTTGGGTATTTGTAAACATTAATGAGGTCAGTCTCAGTCTCCTCTTCTCCAAACTTGAGCCCCAGCTCCCTCAGCCTTTCATCAGAAGGGAGATGCTCCATTCCCTTCATCATCTCTGTGGCCCTGCACTGAACTCTCTCCAGCAGCTCCCTGTCCTTCTGGGACTGAGGGACCCAGAACGGGACAATATATTCCACATGTGGTCTTACAAGAGTAGAGTAGAGGGCGAAGAGAATCTCTCTCAATCTACTGCCCACAGTCCTCTAACCCACTCCAGGATGCCATTGGCCTCATCTATTTCATACTTGCAGATTCCTGAAACAAGCTGAGTAAATTCTGACACTAAGTTGTGAAGTCTCAGTGTGTGCAACTGTTTGGTATGCTGGTCAGCCAGAGGCAGGAGAAATTTCAACATGTCTTCGATATTCCTTAACATCTACCAACACCATTGGCTACACAAACTTGGCACCAGAAGCTGAACAGTAAATTGAACAGAGACAGTCTATTGGAAACAAAACCCAATGATGGGAGCCAAAAAGAATCAAGATTGCTGCTACTCTGTTCTTCATGCCTCAGAAGACCGAGCAGCACAAGTTGTATGCACACCCCAACAGGCACAAGCATTAAGTGCTTTGCCACACAAGATCACACAAAGTGTGAACAGTAACATATACAGTGAGAAGAGATTCACCTAACAATGAAACGAAAGGCACTTGGGGTTATGTTTGCAAGATACGACGCTTATTTGCATCTCTAAGTTTAATTCAGTTTAATTGGTTGCCATTTTTTTAGAGCAAAATTAGTCAGCAGAAAAAAAACCCTCAACCCAAATCTGAGAGGGAATATTTAGGATGAGTATGCTGTTGCAGGGGTGTACATTTATCTTTTCACGACTATTAGAGAGGTTTTGCTGTTCACGGATCAGTTATTTATAGCTCATCTGGGCAGCATCCACGTCTTCAATTCTGTAACAGCTTCCCTTGCCTTCTGAATTAAAAATTGAACTTTACTCCAACCGATTCTCAAGAGAAAAGCATTAAATGTGCCACATCCTGTTCTTTGTTTCAAAGCAGCAGTGTGAAATAATGTAAAGAGCTAACGCAGCTCTGATGATTACTGCATATTTCATTAAGGCTCCAACACTCCTTGTCCCACTTAAAGGCTGACTCCATGCTTTTGGCCATATGGAGTTAGTTAAGTAGGCCCTGGGATTACTACTTAGAGGAATCTACAACAGATACTCTCAGACAATTCTCAGTATTACGATTATTAAGCTGCCATTTTTTTTAAACCTTGCAAAGAAATTGACCACATTTAGAATGCCAAAAGCCCAGATTTTTCAAAATTAAAATATACAAGTGATTACATAAGTGTCACAGCAAGTGACCAAAGAGAGGGACAATGTGCTGTATTTATTTTTGCATATCATTTCTAGTAGGTTTGGAGAAATGTACTACTTCAAAGTCAGACACTAACAATCTTTTATGGGTCACAATACATGGCTGGTAGGTGACACATATGTTTGTGATGGATCTCCTTAACCACGAGCTGCTGTAAGCTCAGTTACTTTGGTTGCCTGTTTTCTGCGTAACATTTCCAAACAATTCAGTTCCATTGAATCACTTTTTGTCTCTGTAACATGGGCAAAGTCACAGACGAGTTCATGACCAAAGCCTCACAAGAAACTGTCTGATGACACCACTCCTGCAGTCGTGAAGAAGCCCCAAGTCCATCCCCGTGACATACCACCAGTGTGACTATTCCATCCCCAGACAAGAATATTTCCTCCCGTTCTCTACAGACATGCATCACTGCAAGGCTCTTTATTTTGACTGTCTAGACGTATTTGTATAATTAAGGTTTGCACAGTATCTGGGGAAAGGAAGACACTGTTACTAACGCAGTTGTTGACAATTATATTTAAGTTTAGAAGGGTCCTTTTAAAGGCAATCATTTAATTTTGCTCCTGCTATCCAGCCTCACAAGCTGCTAATCACAGAAACATCCCTGGAGGAGCAGCTTCCCGTGCTGCACACCACATTCAGCCTTCTGCCTGCAGAGAATAGATGACATTCATAGGCAGTTTTCAACAGAAAGAGGATGTGCTGAACCAAGCTAATCTTTTGAGGTCTTCAGCCTGGAGAATTCCATAAATTAGTCCAGATGATTTTTCAGGACACACTGACACCACTCATACTCTCTCTTTCTAAAAGCACACACTACTATTTGCTGCTGAACTATATAGTCAACAGTTTGCTAGTCCAGGGACACAAAGTCAACTGTAGTCTAGACGACACTAAAAGAATTAATAGGTAAAAGGTCTGGAATTGCCAAAGACTACCCACATTTTTCACTTCTTATCCAGAATATCTTCTACTCTTCTAGAACAACTTTCTTCCCTTTAGCTTGTCTCAAGCAATGTAACTATCAGCTTCTAATGGTTAACAGAGAACTCCAGCCAATCTGTTCCTTAGCCTTTAATATTAAATGCTCACATCTAATACATTACCTTTATGTTCATAGTAAGGGCTTTCATTCCCACTGTCCCAAAGTGAACAGTACCTTTGGCTGCATAAGTAAGTTTTAATGTGACAGAAAAAAGAAGCAAGGAATGAGGCCCAAATGCCATTTTCACAGAGCTCCTACATTCCCTTCCTTCTCCCTCACAGGAGAAGCCCCCAGCTTCAGCATCCCAAGACCATCATTCCACAGGTACACCATGCTCAAATCTTCCATTCAGTTTGACTCAGGGGAGCTACAGGAGGTGAAGAAAGAAAGACAGAAAGAAAAATCTCTCAAGTCCTCAAAAACCTGAATAAAGAACAATATCTAAGAGAAGAACAGGACCATCCACAATTTCCCACACACAAGTAGTTGAAATAAATGGGTTGTTATCTTCTTAATCTCAATGTAAATTATAACACTTTGGAAAAATTAACATTATATAATATCGCATATGAGTACTACCACATACATTGACCAGTATGCAAGACCCAACACCTTAATCCTGTAACAGTGATTTAGGAACAGGTCTTTTTCCACCGGTTAAAATAAGAGAATCTGATCATTTAGCCACACAGCTATCACTCTGGCAGGTTGTTGATAATATTAGTAGAGGATAACTGAAAAACTGGGAGTTTATTTATTTTATTAGGTATTTGAACATGATGCTATTTTATCCAGCAAACCTTGGATTTCTTCTGTCTTGTTCATTCAGGCCAGAAGTTCTGTAAAAGCAAGAAAGCTAATAGTTTCATTTTAAAAGACAGATGAATAAGCTGTCCAGTAAACTGGATTTTGTGCTCACCACCTGCAGAACTACCCATTAAAGATGGGTTACAAAACAGAATCTGCATCTTCCAAGCTGCAGATCAAGGGATCTCATTTTCAGACAAGCAAGTGAGATTCTTCTATTTATTTCACTCTGCACAGCCTATTCGAAATGTCTAAAGAGGAGAAAGTTCTCCGAAATTATTCAGTAAAATCAAGTTAATCACAAATTATATTGACAGATGTCAGGTGTTTTAATGCCATCTAATGTATATTAGCATATATTCCCTTTTAAATCATTTCCCTGAAAGGCGTTCAGTTCTATTCTATTACTTCATGGCTTATTACAGCCCCAGTATTATAATGGATACTTTAAAAGCAAAAGTAAAGAATTTTATGCAGAAAAACAACACTTAGAGCATATGCAAAAGCCAGTTTAAGAGCAAGCACAGAATTAGCTTTACAGATATTTTTTCAAGTTTGACAGTTAAGCCTTCTGTGCTTGTCATGCATATGCCACATTAGAAAAAATAATATTCTTATGTAGTGGTGAACACATGTTTATTTAATGGCATCTGCCCAGAGGGATGATGTATTTTCTAGTTAGCATTCACAGAACTGTTTCTCTCAAACCAAATCACGTTTGAAATATCTAGGTTAAAACTGATTGGGAATGGTTTGATTTTTGAAAAACAAGACCTTTTTAACATTTTAGTATTCAAAACCAAGTTGGGGTTGGTTTTTTTCTTTATACATAGCTGCATTAACAAAGCAGCAAAATACCCACATCTGAAAAGATGGAAAGCAAATTCAGTACAAATATATGGTTTAAATATCATAAAATTTATGAACAGAAATTATGGTTTCAAAGAGAATACTGGGAAGTTTTATTCAGTCAGTTCCCCCAAAACCACATTGGCTATCCTGATCTAGCTATGTCTTAAAGCCAGAGCCACAAGGAAATAGAAACTAATGCTTCAAATAAAACCAGTTTTGCTTGGTTTGGCCTTGCATTTGTGAGGCTTTTTTTGTTTGGGTTGAGATGGGTTTCCTTTAGGTGTTTTAAGGTTGGGGTTTTTTTTGCTGTTGTTTTGTTTTATATAAAGTAATGGAGTATTTATTACTTTTATATTTGTTAAAGGAAATAATAAAAATACAGAACACAAAGCTTGCTTTACAAGACTTATTCCTTTAGAAGACAACAAAATAATGGGAAGAACTAGAAAAGGTTCTAAAAATAAAAGAAAAATGTAAATAATGTCTTTTATTCCTTTTCCTCTTGTTTGCAAAGTGCTGACTTTAACTAAATAACTCAATGTTAATAAAAATCATAATAAAGATCAAACAGTATGAATTCATTAACCTTAAAAAGAAAAGAACTCCTCCTTCAGCCTTTCACACCCATGACTATCACACCTGTGTAAGAGACTGTGATCGTTCAAAACATGATGAGATTGCTCAAAAAATTAGAAACTTACCAAAGGGTTTGTTTTGTTAAAAACCAGATTGATTATTTGAATGAAATAAGTGGTAGGACCCTGAGGCACTGTGAAGTCCTGTGCTCTTCTGCATTAGCAGTGCTGAGCAGCACAACAAAGGGCACTCCTGGTTTGGGCAGATATCTGATTCACCCCCATGATTTCTGCAACTATTAACAGCAAACACAAGGAAGTGTACGTGTGTAGTTATTGCTACAGCAGAGGGGGGTTTGGTTAAAAAAAAACAAAATCAACCTCATTTGATGAAACAGAAAGGTGTCCAAGAATTCAGTTTAGAGCAATACAGGAGACCTGCAGTAAGCAACATCTCAGCACAAGATACCACTAATTATTTCTAACTTTGGATGAGGTGGAGTGAAGATTAAAACAATCCTAAGAAAAAAAAAAAGAAAGATGATTTAGGTCTTCTTTCCTTTTTGTTCTTTTTCTTTTAAATCTGCTTGTGTCAGAGAGAAAGGAAAATAGTTAACTCTCTCATGAAAATACCCTAGAACATGGCCTATCATCAGGTAGTGATTTACACTTACCATACTAAATTCCTTACATGAATTTCAGACACACCCTAAATCTAGCTACATTTTAGCTGTACTACCTGATAAATGAGACAGAAAGCCAATGTTCAACAGCATGACCAGATTCATGTTGGCCATTCTTGTTTTGGCTGTCTTCCAAAGCAGTAAAAAAAAAAAAAATACAAACCCCAAACCAACAGCTATAGATAGCTTCTGGATCAGGAGCAATAAAAGATTCCTAGTGAGCAGAAGTCACCTACATGTTTCTGTGAGCACACCCAATCTGCTAATGGCTGCTGTGCGTGCCACCCTGCAAATGCAGGTGGAATTACACACCTCGTTAGAGGTGTGGACTATAATTTGCTGTTGATTTAATCTGCGTGCAGGTCTGCTAAAATTATGACTGAAAATGTCAGAGACATGCCTAAGCTTCACACAGAAAAAAACGTGACCAAGTCATGCTTACCCAATGCTTAAGGCAAGAGCTCAGACACTCTCACCAGTCAGGGGACTCCTTGCTGTGCTCAGTGCAGCTACACAGGTCTGAGAGTACAGGAACTGCTCTGCTGCTGCTACCTAAGGAAGCCCACAGAGATTCCTTCCAAGTGTCACACAGGACAGTGTAGACCCCTACTTACACTTAAACCTCTGTATATTTTTCAGGACCTCACATAATTTCACTTTATATATTTTTAACAGTTCAAGTCCAAGAAGGATTTCCTCAGAGCACAGAAAACTTTGATTTGACAGCTCTGAAGGTACCGACACACATTTTGGGCACAGTATTAGGAGAACTGCAGGGGGAGTTTTGGTCTGAAGTCTGTATACACACTTGAGTCTCCATTCTTAGTTTAGAGGCTGCTACACTGAAGGTCTTCAAGGTATTTCAAGGTCTACAACTTCACCACTTAACATCCATGTCACAACACAGGCTGAATATGTATTCAATCATTGCGAGTGACGTTTGCTCCCTTGGCTTCTACAGCCTGACCTCTTTCTCTATCATTTTTCTTCCCCCTATTTCTCTTCCTTCTGCTATCCCCATGTTTTCCTCATGCTATTTTTCACTTCTATCAGAATTTGCAAGCACGCAGACCTCGTGACATGTGGTCATTATCAGTGACAAAGATGGGGTCAGAAAAGCACATCTGGAGGCATAGGGAAAGGAATTATCTGTTTCTTTTGGAAAAAGATGCAATTCAAATTAAGATGATCCTGAAAACAGAGCTGGAAGCAGTTCCTTGAAAAGGCAAGAGAGCCCAAGATTTCCAACAGCACTTTGAACATGGGCTTAAGGGGAAACAATTTTCTGGAAAATAGGAAATAAATTGCAGAAATTCTGTTTAAACAGGAATTAATTATTCAATATACATGACTATACATCACATGCAGTAAACAACACATCCCTGTCTAAAAACACCTAAACAAGCCACACACTTAACACACATAGTAATTACAAATACAATGTCGTGGTTCTGTATAGCCTCAAGGGCTTAGAAACACCTGAATCAATGTCTAAGGCATTGAAATCCTGTCTCTGTGGCAAAAAAGCTGCAATGAACAAACAACATTTCTCCATAGCATCTACTGAGGCCTAAAAAGGACATCTTATGCTGTGACACTACAGTGCTCTGTAAGGACGAGCTTCAGAGGACAAAATTAAGTAAGAAGTCTTCCCTTTGCCTGTTTGCTCTGCCTTCCTCCTGGAAAACACAGCACGCTGTGCAGAGGTTGCTTCAATGACAGTGATGAAGAACTAAAAGCTTTTGACTAGTAAAGAAATATCAAAACTTACGAAGAACACGTTGTCCCTTTATCAATGCTAGGCTGGAGATGTTTGGGTTTCTGTTAATTTTGCATTCATTCTTACCTTTTTACTGCTAATATAATAATAAACTTTCTTATGAGATACTCCAAGATACATCCCATATTTCAGATGGAGATCTGAAGCTGAGATGTTTGTCATCCATTAATTAATCTTTCAGATGTTTTCAGGGACGAAATTGAGAAACAATAAGCCACCGAATAAATGGGTATTTAATTCCTTTACCCCCTCATCTTCCATTACTCAGAGAGCACTGACTGTGTGAGAAAGTCTACTTGACAAGAAGTATCAACATATTAAACACACACTAAAGCCATCCATCCTGGAAGTGTTTCCTTCAGAAGCAACCACTAACTGTGATTAATTCACACTCAATTGTAGGTTTTTTTAAAAAAAGACACTAATAAAATAATGTTTGTCTCTCTACCAACAATACAAAAAGGGGAGAGCACACAGAGAAGGCAGGCAGCAACAGATACTGTTTCACAATCGAGTGCAAATCAAAAGCTAAATTTGCAAGGACTACATTGCAGTGGTTTGTCATTCTCATGTTCCACCTGAGAACTGTCACCATCCCAGTTAATGGCAGAGATAGTTTATAAAAATGTAACTGCATGCTAAATCTTAGTTTCATAGAATCACAGAATGGTGGGGGTTGGAAAGGACCTTTAGAGATCACCCAGCCTAACTCCCCTGCCAAAGCAGGTCCCACCTAGATCAGATCACACAGGAACATGTCCACTCTTTCAACATGCTTTTTGTTTTCTGAATCCTAAGAGAATACAAATGGCTTCAAATGAAGCAGCACAGTGTTACCTCTTCCAGTGTGCATGCAAACATGGCAATGTGTGAAAATTACACATTTATCTTTTTAACTAAATATGGTACAAACTTCATACATATTGCCTACGAAGCTGTTCAAATATATTTCACCCAATGAGGAAAAAGATCTTCAATGTTTTCTTAGGTTAGTCTTTGTATTTTCTTTCTTGTGAATGTCTTGCTGAAAAACAAAACAGCCTTTCTAATGAGGATTTCATTAATTGTTACAAATATCTAAATTGTAGGTGTCAGGAGGCTGGGCAGCACTTTTTTCCGTGTTACCCAGTGACAGGACAAGTGGTAATGAAAACAAACTGGAACACAAAAAAAAAAAAAACAAAAAAAAAAAACACACACATTTAAACACAAGGAAAGTGTGAGGTGAGGGATCCCGGGCCCAAGCTGCACAGGGAAGGTGTGGAGGCTCCTTCTCAGTTTCCAAACTGGCCTGGACACGTTCCTGTGTGACCTGCTTTAGCACAGGGGTTGGACTGGATGATCTCTAAAAGTCCCTTCCAACCCCCACCACTCTGTGACTCTATGATTCTAATTGTTTTTTCTCCTTCTGTAAGTCTTCCATCCCAAGGGCTAACCTGATTTTGATATTAAAGACCGTTCAGAGCCACTCCACACACTCGATGGCTTAAGAGAGTTGCCAGTCATTACCTGGCAGATATTCTCTTCACTGGAGAGCAAAAAGGTTTTTTTCTTTGTATTTAACTGTGACTTCCTTGCATTTTGGTATAGGAATAATTGCATTATTTGTAAGATCTGAAACATGGCTGAAGCTATCATGTAATTTACATCTGCACTAAACGAGTGCACTGCTACAGTAAACAAGTGTAACACCTATAAGCTCAGAAGCCATTCATAAATTCTAGATAAACAACTCTCCGACTCCATTACAAGTTATAAGTGTCTTATCCTCCCATCTAAACAATAGACTTTATTATTAAGTTATTCTTATTAAATTAATTTTTGTGGTTGTCAGGCAGACACCCAATTCCATCTACAATGACACCGAAAGTCTGCTGAACTCTTGCAGCCAGCTGTACAAACAGCTGCCACGAATCAAAGAGTTTTAAGTGAGTTTCAGGTGATGCTAAAGTAAAGAAAATGTTGCTCAAAGGTTTTTATCTCTACCATTTCATTAGTGCCATGAGTCAACCCATCATTTATGTAGGCACATACTATTCAAATTAGTTTACACTTATGGGCTACTCATGTCTTATTTTGAGGTTTTATACTCCTTATCTTAACTCCTTCTATAGAAAAAACATTCCTGACAGATCTCTTCTACAGCTTACCTACCAAAGACAGATCAATAAACAAACAGTAATCATCACCACTATCTCACCCTGCTGTACTTCCAAAAGAGTGTGAGTTGGAGAGGCATTATTACCCAAGCTTCAGTTTTTGGTTTTGCCCTACATTAAGATCCAAAGAAGAGGCACACCATTCACATTTTACTGTATTCAGTGGAATTTCCCAATTTTACACTGCAGCTGTGATGGAAAACTGATTTCAAGGAACAAAGTGGGTAAAGCAAGCTGAAACAGAGGGACAAAGAGAAATGGTGCAAGCCTTCATATAAATACAGTGTGTGCTTACTGTGTTCTAGGCTTTTGGAATGGGAACTCCACTCCAAACACTATCCACAGTACCACCTGGAAGTGTCTTCTGAAAGGCAAACAACGTGTTAATAAAAGTAAAGGGACTTCCCCTCACTCCTTAACTGGCATATAATAATTCTGAAGGTTACAGAGCTGTCTGGAGTTGTTCCATGAGTCACACTGACAAAGTAAAAAATGGGATTTTTTTTTTAGTTATGTTACCTTTACCCAATTATAAATAAATGTAATTTGAAGTCAAATGCACTACACCTACAGAATGACCTTTTATTTGCTTTAAAAAATAGTTTATATGCATGTTATTAATGATATTTTTAAACACAAAGTCTTTCTAATAGCTTTAGAAGGAGAGAAAAGCTACAAAACACAGCCCTTCTGAAAGGGAGGGGGCATGTTGTCTTCTTTTATTTAAATTGTGAGGAAGAACAAACACAAGGCAGAACAAGACACATCACAGCTCCAACTGGAAGCTGCCCGACAAAAACATACAACATTTCTTTAGTGTTAGATCTTGTACTTTATCCAACAAACCCTTCCAACCACCTCCAAGGCACAAAAGGATATACAAGTAAGCACAGATTTGAACAAAAGCTTTCATAAGCTATTTTATCTATTCATCATAGCAGTACAGATCCAAACTGGAGTCCAGTTTTATTTGTACCTTTTGCCCCCAGAAAGCACACTGCCTAACAGAATCAATCCTAGGCACGTTACCATCAGAAGATTTTAATCACAGCAGAAGAGATTAAGACTACATCCTTAGATTCCTACAGTTCCTTCAACAGAGCTGAAACCAAACAGCAACAAACAGCAATTCTGGTCACAGCTCCAAGTTTCCTTCTGCATAACAAATGATCTAAACAGCTTCTGAGGTTTTCTGAGGGCTGCACTCCAAAGTTTATTCTGATCATGGCTCCAGTTTTCCTGACCCAACTTCTCCAACAGTTTCTCCTCCTTCTCCAAAATAAACATGGAATTCACTAAGCAATGCTCATACTTTTGCATTTGCAGTGTTACCTCATAGGAAACCTTTCACCTTGCCTAGTGTAGCTTTTGCTCAGACTTTCCAAAATATTTCTGGTTTGGGTATCTGTAGATTCAGTTTTATTAAGGCATAAAAGTAGTTTTATTGAATCTTGCCTTCACTTAAAACAGTGAGGCTGCAATTATATAAACCCAGCCCCACTCCATACCAATTTCGATCACTTCTCAACACAAAGATCTATGCCAAATAATCATACTGTAGCTAGCAAACTATTTTTCCTTAGATAAGCTGTAATCTGTCTGAACAAGAAATTTTGGCCCACAGAAACTGGTGAAAATATTCAACACAACAAAGCCAGGACTTGACTTTGTAATACACTAAGAGACTACACTTGTGCTTTCGGGACTGAGTGTGGATATGACAGGATGAACTGGCCTTTAAAGATAAGATAGGTTAAATCTCATTGCTGCCCAATTAGGAACCTCCCCAACAGCAGCTTTGGTTTCAGAGTATGAAAATCACATGATGGACCTTTATATGATGATAGTTTAGAGGAAATATTTTCCTAAAAGAGGAAGGAGATAATATGCTGAAAAAAACAGTTTGATTAGATCTCACAAATTATTCACTCCCTCTTACCAACCTCCTATAATTTTCTAAAATGTAATTTCTAGGTGGAGAATGGATTACTCAGCATCTCAGGCACTCACGACCTCACACAGGCAAACTCCTCACCACTGCCAAAACCACACACCTTTTTGAGGACACCTTGTTCTTAGTAATATCTTTCTCATTTAAGAAGTTCCATTTTAAAAAGTGACAAAACATTCTAATATTCAGATTACAACACAGAAGAGGAAGGCAGCAGGCAGCTAAAAGCAGCTACTTTATCTTAGAGAAAAAGAAGATGTAACAAAGTCACACGTCCCTGTCAGGCAGGTGACGAGTAAAATCCCTCAGACAGCCAAGGCTTGGCTTGGGCATTTACTTCCACAGAGGTTCATCAAGGCTTCAAGTCTTTACGTCCTTTTTACAACTCAGCACAAAAAAACAAACCCAGCCCAAACAACCTCTTTTTGTTCAGTTTACATAATCCTGAACCTTATGTGCTGTATTTCAGGAAATGACAATTCTGAATTTGAGCAGAAAGCAACTCCAGCCCATTAAAAAAGAAGAAAAGAAAACAAAGTGTGAAAGGATAGAGACAGCAATTCTGTGTTCTTCTTTTAGGCCTGTATTACAGACTGGTAACTAAGTGCTATACAGGATAGAAAAGGAGGTCAGAGCACACTGGATCACCACCGATTATTGTTCAAATTGCTCTAAATAGCAAAATGGATGTTTCAGTTCAGAAAACTTCAGTTTCTTTAAGACTAAAATACGTCTGTTTCTACCTCCAAAACCAAGTTAAAATAAACAAGGAAATTTTTCACAAAGCAGAAGCTGTGCAGCACAGAGAACACCAAGCAGAGAAATTCTATTCATGAAATTCACTCACTCAACATGACCAATCTCTCAAGATGAAGCTGGTATGAAACCAGAAAGCAGGCAGCTTCTTCCGAAGACAAGGCCTGCATCTAAGTCTAGTCTGGGTCACGTAACTCCAGGTGAGGTGTTGGCTTCCTAAAATACTTTAAGCAAAGGAACTGGAGAATAATTCAGAGAGGAAAAAAAAAAAAAAAAAATCTCTAGGCCAAACCCTGTAATCTCCCTAGTCATTACAGAATAAAAATCACAATTTATGTAATGGCACTCTCAGACAAGCTTGGAGTATCTCCAATGATGAAGATTTCATCACCTCTCTGGACAACTTTTTCCAGTGCTTAAAAAAAAAAAATTAAAATCTGCTACTTAATTGACATTTCTACCCATTTGTGATAGCCTGTTTCTGTTGTCTTTCATTTTTCTTAAGCATACACAAAGAAAGAGTCTGCTTCATCCTCCTGTTAAGCCATCTAGCAACTGGGAAACAGCCATCAGGTCCTCCTTTCATCTTCTCTTCAGGCTGCAGAGAACACAGCTCCTGCTCTGAACCCAATACTCCAGATGCAGTCTCATCAGTGCTCAATGGCAAGAGATATTCAATTCCCAAAGCAGCAGACAACTAGTCATAAGGGCATTATTACTGATTCACATTTAACCTGTTGCCCACCAGGACCCCAGAACATTTTTTACAAAGCTACTTGGTTGGCCCCAGGCTGTAAAGGTCAGAACATGACTTTATTGCATCTCAGGTGCAATGCATCAAATTCAGTATTAACTCTCAAGAAACTGTGTTAACCTGGAAAGCCATTTGGACCTTGAACCATTGTTTCTCTCAGAGCCCAGGAGCTCAGTCCGTTCTCTATTAAAAGGCAGGCGTAAGTTTTTCCATGTAGAGCCCAGAAGACGACACTGAAATCAGAAAATTCAAAAGGTCTCTAAATGCTGTTGCTCCTTTAAAAGACTCACGCTGTGGTCTTTCCAGCTTTTTAAACCAGCCCAGGCCAGAATTGTCCAGTAAGAACAAAATATTCCTCTTAAAAGATGTAAATGCATTTCATATGATATTACTGCAACAAACCAACTCCCTCCACCACACAGAATGTTATATATGCTAATATATGCTAACAGTTCAGTAAGCTAATCCTCAGAGCTGAAAACCTGTTTCAAGAAGAGGTAAACTTCAAAACATTCATCAAAAAAAGCTTTTCCTTGAAATACATATTCATTACCTTCCCAGATATGAATGTACCACAGCATAACATATTGCAGATGGGCTCAGAACACTGAATCAAGTGCATCCATTTGTCCATAACCCATGGGCAAGATGGACTCGGTAAGGAGAAATCCTCTTCTCTTTAGACAAAGAAAACAGAATCTACCAAAAACATAGTAGACTGCCAGCCTTCTTGGTACTAGAAAGAAGAAAAGCTCTGTATTTCCAAAGATCATTTTCAAAATCAACACTTCCGAATTTTAAGGAATCTGTGCTATACCTCTATTAACAGACAGCAAACGCAAATGATGTTACACCATGAGTGACAATATTTGTTGTATCACCTCAGATTCTCCTCAGTAAGAAAACAGCCAGTATCAAATCCATCCCCATACACATGTTTGGACGTTTTGTACTCAAAGAAAAGCAAAGAGGATGCTACAGTAATCTAAAGTATGTCACATTTTGTGTTTGTGTGTATATATACACACACGATGCCTATGATTAGGGCAAATCCCGATATTTACACATGCATATTGATGTAGCTCCACAGGCACATTTCAGAGCATTTCTCTAATCGCACAGGTTGCGTGGAAATGAGTAACTGTCATATAAAATCTGGAATCTGTTACCAATCCAACTGTTCCACTTAATCAAAAGCAAAGAGACTCCTAAGAGCTCTCTTGCTACTTCTGACAGCCAATTTCCCAAAGAAAGAGCAACTGTGCTAACAGATCTTAATAATTCACAGGGCCTGGAGAGTTTTTGCTTTAAAAAAAAAAAAAATAAAAAAAAAAATGAAAGGTGGGGGGAAGGAAGGAGGGAGGCTTTTCTTTTTGACAAAAAAGCCCAAATGGCCTCCTGAAAACAGCAAGCAAAGAATCTCCCCTGCCTACATGCAAGTCTGCAGAAGAGGAGAGTGCCAACAACAGCCCCACATTTCTCATTCATTCAATGTATTTAATAGCTTTTTCATACCTAGAATGATGTACAACACTGCTGTCTCCAGTGTACTACCTTCCACACAAAATGCTTACCTAACAGAAGTACACCATCTCTGAGAGCTGCTGCAGCCTTTTACAGGTGACGTTGTTCAACATATGACCTTGTTAGAAATCATTAAAAGAACTACCATCACAACCAATTAAACTGGATTTCAGAAAAAAATTCTGGTAAGAGTTTTTGTGGACCTGCTTCTGCAGGGGGGTTGGACTAAATGATCTCTGAAGGTCCCTTCCAACCCCTACCATTCTATGATTCTATGATTTATTTTCTTTGGACTAGAAGTACATACTGCATTTTTTTTAAGGTTATAGGAAAAAACCTCAAGTAGCCATTGCCTAATTCCTGAATAATTTATATAAAATGTAGTTCAAATAGAAAATTACTATTATGACGATCAGAAAGTTTTTCAGGATTTGATTAAATGAAACTTGCAAAGAAATTTTTCTACAAAATGAAAAGCTTTTCCTTAAGCAACAGTAGAAGTCTTCTTAAGATACTTGTAATGGAGTGTAGCTCTGAAGAAGTGTTTGACTTTATTCTTCATTATATTAAAAACACGTGTTACTGCAGAAGAAAGCAAAGCCTAACTTGGAAGAGAAAAATAATCTGCAAGATCCATTAAAAAGAACCCCATAGGTATGGCAGTGGTGTTTAATACTGAAGGCAACACAGCTGTGCAAAACAATCTGAAAATTCTCCAAGTACTTTGATAGTGAGATAATTTCATATGAAAGTTATTTTTCCATTCTATGTGCTTTAGGGGGAAAAAAAAAGCCCAACACCCTCATATTTCTCACTGTCACTATGGACAGGAGTCCACACAGTTGTGCCAGAGATCACTGTCATGGTGAAAGGCAGCTGAGGACACACGTGAGAATCAGGAGTGGATCAGACCCAGTGGAGCTCCCACATACACGCTTCCTACACACCCAATCCCCAAAGCCTATTAAAGCTTTACCACCTGAACTGTATACACAAACATTACAAATCCAATACCTGAAATGAACTGCACCTTGTGTTGCAAACAAGCTTTCTAGATTTGTGGAGCTAACAGAAACAGGAAAGCACAGCGTGCCCTTTTTTCCTGGTGAGGAGGTCGTTCAACTGTCCTGCAGCTCAAGCTCGTATTTCCAGGGCAGCTCTTAACATGAGGTGGAAGTACTACTCATAAACAAATCCACAAACCAATTCACTTACTCAGTGTTACCTGTCATGTGGATTCTGGCAATAATTCTCATTCACTCTCATTCCCTAACTACCCTGGGAGGAAAGAGCTCATGGATCAGGCCTCTCAGCAGGAAATGGTTACAAAACAGCAGACACAGGCTGGCTGAGAGAAGGCCCATTCTCTGCCAGAAATAACTCTTTCTAGCTGAAACACTTCAAACAATAACATTTTTAGTTTAAGCGCTGCCTAAAGAAAAATAAGTACAAAGAGGAGTAGAAAGGCTGGCATATTTATACCATAAAACAAGCTAAAACACAACCAAACCAAAAACAGTTAAGAAAGGCTCTTATAAACAGTAATTGTAAAGTTTTGGAAGCAAACAAGAAGAGAGGTTGAAAGAGCTCAATCAAAAAAACATGTACAGAGAAAATTATATTTTTTTAGCTGTTTTATGGAGCAAAATAAATGAGAAATAATAAGAGCATAATAGTAATAACAGAAGCACAATAAAAGAGGAATCTAAGAATGGCTGAAACTCTCTTTCATAGATTAATGTTAAATGGTTTGTTTGCTTGATTTGTAGCTTGATTTAAAACCAGAAATATGCTACTGTTTACTTTCTGGCACTTCAGGTTATTTTGTTTTCTTTTACTTCTGGAGCAAGATAAGACCTTTGTTTCCCAGCCCATAAATCATGAATGAATAAATGAATGCCTTCAGGGTCTTCTATTGTCTGTATGGCACTCTGAGCATCTCCTTTGTCATTCTCCATAAGGACACAAAAAAAAGGTGGAAGTGAGGTTACAGAGACCAGTTTACTGGAAGGAATTGTGCTTATACTGAAAAACTGCCTGCTACAGCTTTACCCTGAAGAACAGCACAGTATGATAGCTGCAGCATTAGGAATCATTTTCATCAGTCCTACATGACGGTTGAGGGAAATTAGTTTGATGCACATATTAAAACCTCATCAGTTAAGCTTAGAATGTGCGGAAGTCGATGGAACTGACAAAGGACATCTCAAATGGTGAAGCCCATAGCTTCACAAGTTTCATTAGTACCATGCTATTAACCGACTGAATTTCACAGATGTCACATTACTTAACGTGAAGTTTTAAGCTTTCAAGGAGGAAATATTTAAACCAGTAATTACATACAGAATAAGGACTGCAAAGTATGCTGTACTGTACAGCCTGCTACTTGAGAAATGAATTACTAAATTCTGGGTCTCACTAGAGAAGAAACTCAACCTTGACTGATACAAATATATCTTCCCTAAAACTGTGAGCCACTGACTAAGAGAGGTAGACGAACTTTGATCGTCAAGCACTTACATCTCTGCTAAGATCTCTGGAAGGGAAAACAAGTTGCTTTTTTCCATGAGTTCAGACTCCGGATTCCAAAACAGGTAGCAGCAAAACAGGAAAGCTGACCTGGCAACTAGCTCCTCAAAGGGCTCTGCTGCAGACCTACGAAAAGGAAGAATTTTGTGCACAGAAGCACAAAGCCAGGAGAATGACTACATTTTGTACAATTCATCTTCCATTTTTTATGTCATGGATACAAACTGTTCACAAACCACCCCTGGTAGGAAAAGTTTCAAATACTTTCACATAGTCTTCCCTGCAAACCAAAGCAGCATTTAATATTCTCATACCTGTTTGCAGCTTGTGTTCCTGGGCTTTTTCACATTGAAAATGCAAATACTCAGGTCTTTTATTTTCTCAGGGAGACAAAAGCAGTTCTGAAACTTTAGAACATGAAAGCATGTGCAAAAGCAGAAGTGAAACAGCCTCAAAGAAATAAAAAGGTACTCCTATGGAAACAGCAGGTGTGCCCATCGCCTGCCCACTCCCACTCACCCAATCCACAAGAAATCACAAGCACATTCAGTCCCAAAGTGGATATAATCCAAGAGCAAAAGGTTTGTCTGATGCACTTATAAGAAGGAGAACATTAAAGCTGGAGAAAATTATTACTATGTAGTATTTAATCTTGTGCAGTAAGCAACATCTGCTATACAGGATTTAAATGAAAATGAAATAATTACGCTGTACTTGAACATTATTATTATCATCACAGGCTTGAAGAGATTTTTAGGTTTATTTCTCAAAACACTTCATGAATTTCAGATACTGTTTCCATTAAATTGCAATTCACAGGCAACTGTTTGCTCTGTACACTATTAATAGTCCAACTTTAAGTTAATCCTCAATTGTTTTATGTGGAGGTCTGTCAAAAACATACTACGCAATGCAATTGTAGTGTTGGTTCAATACATACCATTATTTCCAAACACACTGTGGAAAATATACGCTTTGATAAGTTACCTTGCAACAGAAGCAGCCAAGGATGTCTAAATTAATGCAACTAACGTTGTACAGCAGTGCAGAAGATCGATCTGATCTTGGCAAGAAAGCCCTTGAAAGGGTTGTGACTATTCTAATCAAAAGTGTTTTTAAAAGAAGCAAATAAAGAGGCTCTGTAAACAGAGGTCCATACACAGCAACACAAGCGGCCATCAAATTCTGTCATACACAGAAATTAAGGCTATTCTGTAGACCAAAAACTAGAATCCTTATAAGTAATCACAAGCTAAAATGCTTTCTCAGCCACTCAAGAAAGAACACTGTAAAACCTTTCACAAGTGACAACTGTGTACCTCATCCCAAGACAAAGCCCTGAGAAACATAGTTGTTTCAACTCCACATAAAGCAATCAAGTCATATAATTTGCCATATTAACACCACCACCCCCTCCACCCGAAGACACTCAAGTCTCCTTCTAGCAGTTAATACTACAGCAAATATGTTTGGTTTATTGCTGAGCACAACTCATACGGGATTTTCAAGAGTACTTACTATTTCTTAGTAAATCAACAATACTGTGTCTAAAACTATTAAAAGGAGTAGGTTTTATCACTAGTTTCATCTCATCCCTGTCTTCTGAAGCACTGAGCATAACTACTGTGAAACGAGCAAATTTGATTTAAAACCACCAACTGACATGCAATGCCATTAATAATGACAGTCAGTCTAATAAAATACTCAATGCTTTGAAACTCTCACATTTTGAGCAGGAGAAAGTCAGATAACTGAACAGCTTTACTAGAGAATGCAAGCCCCATCTGGCTGCAGTTTCCTTTGCCCAACTGCAGGAACATCAAGCACGATATTTGACTTTTCATAAGGATAAACGAAATGGAAAACTGGCTTTTGTTCCCTCTCAGCCTTTAAAAAATATTTGCTATCCATATGGATACCTGTGCTGGCTGACAACTCTGTCTGCACTACAGGTGTGCAATATTAAAAGCTACAGGAGGGGGAGGTCTACAAGTGAGCAGATATTACTTTTTGTTGTTGTTGCTTATCACAAACTGTCCATAAAGAAGGAATTTTTGCTTCTTATGTTTCACAAATCCCCGCCTGCATTATTTGATCACAAACAAATCCAACAAAACCTACTCACAGTATGCTTTTAACAGCTCATTTTATCCTGATTTACATTTTAAAGAGTCCACCTACACACCACCAATATCTGCTAGCTCTGAAAGATGATCCAACCGTTTTAATCAAGTCTGTGCCTGTTCAAACCCATCTTTTCAATTTTAACACTTTAAAAAAATTCCTACTAAATGATATCACTGCATTTGTTACAAGCCACCTTTCTTCTTTTTCCTACAAACATTATTCAATCAACAGCTCAATAATACACGGGTACCTTGCAGACAAATGGTATTTCTACAAACACTTTGCTCTCATTAACCCTAAACCCACACGAGTTTAGATTGATCTGTGACGTCCCAATCGAGAGCTAAAGAAATAAATAAATGCTATTGATGCTTTTCCACTGTTTGAAGTACAGCAGATATCCTGCTCTTTTATGTGTTCTTCTGTTTTATTACATATTTATTTTCACACTTTTGTCCAACACTCTCCATCTAAACACACAGCTGGCAGAAGGCTTTCTCTTGACCAGCTGGTTGTGAAGACATTTCCCCTTCTTTGTGCTTTGCCATCAATTATCCAATCTAGAACTGATTTATGCTCTTATCTCCAAATTTCAAGAGCTTCCAGCAAGAATAAGCATTATTTGACTACCGTCTTTGTCCTAGTGCTAGAAAATCACCTTTAACCAGCCACGCCAAAACCACCCTCTAGGCCCAGGGCACTCTGAGGTATTTCTGAACAACAAAAAACAAGTGATCTAAGAGTGTAAAGGTGATTGGCAGACACTAATTTGATTTATACAAGTATGTATGTGTGCTTTATTTTTCAACCATCATTTCACACCGTTACCAACCAGAATTTTAACTTCTGAAGGAAGAATACGTCAAAAAGGGATTTTTGCTTCAAAGCCATGAAGCATTCCGTTTACAGAAGCTAAGGAGAGGGTCAAAACCAGCAGTCATACCACCACTTCTGTGCTTGTTTCACCAATTCTAAGCAATGTAAAACAGCAACAGTACAATAGTTTAGTATGTGGCCTCTCCTCAAAACCTACCATGAAAGTAATTCTGTACTTGTCTTTATCTCCAGAATATATAATTTTTTACCAGTTAAATAATGGAAGCAGAATTTCTGAGTTTTTTGTATATGACAGGGATCTTGGTTACACAGTAGCTACAGATACTGCTCTCAGGGCCAGGAAAGCAATTTACCATGCTTAAAATTCTTAAGAAATGCTTACCAGACAACATTAGTTCTATCCAATAAAAATAAAGCAATAGCTCCCAAAGAACAGCATTGCCAAGACTGCATTAGAAAGGTTACTGCATGTAACACTAACGATAGCCTACCTAATGAATCTTGCACCTTAGTCAGCAGTGTTTAATCTTGCCAAATTCTTCCACTGAAGTCTTGGAGTGCCATTCTAGTAGTGCAAAATTGAATTTGCTCTACAGAAAAACCTTCCCTTTTTTCTTCATAAAATGCACAGTTGTGACATGGTATGATCACCATGGAATGAAAGAGAATGGGGTGGTGGGGAGGGAGGAGGCAGTGGTGGTAAAGCAAGTATATTAAAAACAAAATAAAAAGCAAAATAATTTGCTTTATCTTTCAATCACCTTTAGAAGACAAAGAGGGTATTTACTGAGATACTTAGTGAAGTTACAGTAGGAAAGCAATGCATTTCATAAGCACTTTCCCCAGTGATGGGATCCCCTTCTCCCCAACGCTGACTGGTGGTAGCCTCAATCTTGCATTGCTCTAAACCCATCTGTACCCAGGAACTCCGAAGGCTTTTCAACCAAATGACCACTTTAAAAAAGGATGCATCTGCCTAGAAAGCCTGCTGACATTTTCCTGCGTAGTGGTGAAAAGCCCTTCTGGTACAGAGGCCAAATGCAGATCGTTGCCTCTAATGCCAGCCCAAACACACAGGTTAATATTAAGCTCAACATTAGTATTACTGCCAACATCAATATATAAACAGCTTCACTAAGTATGCTTTCAGTTGAAATTGTCTCTACAAGAGTAGCAAACTCACTAGCATAGCAGTCTTCAAACTAAGACAAACAGAGAGTATGATGTCCACAGCAAGGATGCTGCATTCTAAAGCAGTTTTAGGAACAGAAAACTGCCAGGAGTTCTGATTTAGTACTAGATTGAGTCACCACTGAGTATCTTTAAATTGTTTGAAGTCTTGCAAATTCTTGAGAAATACAAATAAAAAGGAGATCAGGGGAAAAAAACCACACACCTGACCAATTTCCACAATCAAATCAGATACTCTGGAAAAATATTCTAGTTTCTGGATTGTTAATCTTCTTACTTAAAAAAAGTAATCAAAAAACCCGAAACCCACAACAAACCCCCTTCACCAACACCTACTCTAGTTCCATAAAGGCTGATTTATGAGAGAAATATGATTTTTTTTTTTGCATTAAAAAAATATTTCACTCATAACTGCCTCTAAGAATGTCTCATTGTGAATGAAAATGTGCGTCTCTGCCACCCCTTAAAGGAGAAAAGGAAAAATCTGTAATTTCTAAATAACTAATCCTGCTTTTTGAATATATCTTCCCAAACTATGGATGCATTTGTAAGCTGGTGTATTATGAGTGATACTTGAGTCTTAGGCCTGTGTGGAGGTATGGGCAACAGTTTTTAACTAAGAAAAGCATCATCACATTTCAAGTGACCTACAAGGTGTCAGCTTTACATTCAGTGATCTAAAAATGTTCCACACAACTTTGATAGCTCAAGAAAATATGTGAAATATGTGCATCTAAGCTCACATCTGGCCCAGAAAAGCAAAAAAAGCAGCAGCAAAAGAAGAGGGGAAAAGCAGCAAAAGCAAAGCCCCAGCACTAGTTATAATGCAAGCGATTCCAAACCCACGCATAGCTCATTATGTATACAAATAAACCTGGCATAGCCTGTCAAGGGAATAAGTTCCATATGTTTGCACTTACTGTTCTCCCTGCTAAAGACATCCCATTAAATCGAACAATTGCTTACTGTCTGCAAGATAAGGCCTTGAACAGGTGTGGTGATCAAATCTTGTTTTCACCTTTATTGCCCTTGGAAAAAAAAAAACACTCTGAATTCCAGTAATTTCACTTAGAATTCTCAGCCAAACTCAGCCCATGGAAGATGACATTACTTGAGCTAATTAAGGGATTCCTTGGAGGCACTTCAGCCACAACTTTTTCAGCTTCTGATTTTTGTAAAAGTTTGAACGCAGTAACACTGAGAATACCTAGTGAAAAGCAGGTAATAAATACTTAGTCAATAAATACATTTAAAAGTTATACAATACTTCCCTGACTATTTTACACTCTGGGCATTCTTTAAACTGCATTTCAAATGGGTGCATTTATGTCAAGAAATAGTTATTTATTTCATAGGTCTTGTCTTAGTGTTTATCTAGCAGTGTCTTTTGGATAACGTGCATTTCAGAACTTACAGTTTACAGCATCAGCAACCCACAATTCTGTTTTCCCAGAGGGGAAAGGTAACTTCAGGTCTTCCAGCAGAAGCCACCCAAGATGGACAGCTCCTGTTCCATGTAGCTGCTGTCCTCCTTCCTCACCAGGGCTGCTCTGCTGTCACAGAGAGCATCTGACAGTGCTCAGTGGAGCTCAGGTAAGTTAAGAAAATTCTGAGCTGCATTTTCATGTGACTAATACGTTTTAAAAAAACACACAAAAACATACATTGTGGAAAGGGATGTGGCTTAAAAGTATTTTCCTCCCTTATACCTTCTTCCTTACCTTGCTCCCTGCTAAATGTAGGGTCATGTGTTTCTGCCAGTGGTGAGGATGCTTGTAAACCCTAATTAATGCTTCCCTATTACTACTGTCAGGCTCCGTCATACTGAAAGTCAGAAATTTCATTGCTGCCAGATGTGAAAGTCTGTTGTACAGAGCTCTGTAGCCAAGGGATTCAGAACAAAAATTAAGTGATTTCACAAGAAAGGGAGGACTCCAACTAAACCCACAGATCTTTTCTATGTTTCTGCTCAAAATAAAGAAACAAACCCCCAGCCTCCTTGCAAGAAATGCTATCCTATCACTTCCCCAATTTAGAGTAGATAAATACATTTATCTTATTATAATCATAAGAGGCTAATGCATTTCCAAACTAAAGCACATCTTTTAATAGTATCTACAAGCTTCATAAGCTAAATAATTCAAAATTTTGGTCCCAACAAAATAAAGCCCCTAATGTGACTGAATACCACAATGCATCACTCATGCTCATTATCTTCCACTTAGCCTTTTTTCTAGTGACAGTATTTCTTAGTTTAAACAAGCATACATATTCTCCCAAGTATAGTCAAATGTTTTTACAGCTGACAGAGTTCTTCCCTCGCTCAACATGAGAACTGAACAGGGAAAACAAATAAGCAAGCAGTTAAAAAACAGACAGAAAGAAAGCATCAACTGTTACTTGAATTCAGTACGTAGCACCAATGGCCAACAGAATCCTAACATGGAGTAAACTTAACCTATAAAAACAAATCCACAAAAGCAATCTGTGTTTTAGCATTATATGCTCAAAATGATAGAATAACAAATGGAAGTTTAGCTTTGGAGCACATCTCTGCTTACTGATGGGAAGACATGGAAACTCTGGTTAAGCACAACAGAAAAAAGTCACCAGAACTAGTTTTCTAACTGTAGCTCAGCTTCATCAGAAAATGAAGATCAGTTTAAACAGCAGGGTTAGAGCTGTAAAGACAGATACTGTACTGTACTCTGCCCTCATAAGAGAAGCAAATAGCAAACAATGGCCTGATAAGATACAGATTTAAGAAAAAGAAATTCAAAGGAATAAAATGACTGGGACAACTCTCTCTGAAGCAGCTTTCATAGTTAACAACATTTAATGAAGGGAAGAAAAGTTCATCAGAATGGGGAATACTATCAGTGCATTCTTTGAGTTCACAGTACCATCAGACAGTACTGATAAAACATTTATTAGCAACTCAAATCCAAACAACAGTAGCCTCTGGCTAGCTCCTCTACAGCCACAGCTTTGGTTGAAGCCCAATTGGCACCATGGCCCTAGAACAGGATGAGGAGTTACTCATCTACCAGGACATGAACCATAGACTTGTATGGATCAGCTGGAAAAACAGTTTATGGAACAGTATTTTATCCTGAGAGAAATCAATATTTATGCTGCCCTAAGAATTTCTTTTCATTTCAGAGGCATCAAGAATGCCAAGCAATGCTGAAACACACAAACCCAAAAAAAGACGACCAGTGGGAATGCATCAGGGTACTTATTGCTACCAGCTTCTCACTGTAACTCATCTCCTGCCAGGCTTAATACTTGAAAGAAACTCCTCAAACAACATCCAATCACCATCTGCCATTTGGTGTGGGATGAAGAAACAACCATTAGTCCACCCTATAAAAGTGGAAGTGTTTTAATGCTTACATTCTGGCAGTTGAATGAAAGAAGTTTCTCGTGAGCTTTGAAGGAAGCATCCATGTTATTACAGGAAAAAAAGTTCCACTATGAACACTGAAGCTCCAAGCACCTTCTCTGGTAGTTTAATCCTCACTTGTGAGCACAGAACACAATTTACCTGCCATACTTTGAACAAGGGAGAACACAGCAGGAAAACTTGGGCTGAACCAAAGCCTTCTGTCTAACGGAACCAGAGGTAAAGGAAATTGGTTTTCATTACTATAGCTTTTTGAAAAATCCACTTATTAAAAAGATAACTTTTTGGCTTCAACAAGATGTGTTTTTTTCCTTCAATAAAATTTTGTTTTGTGCTTTCTCTGAAGAGAAAATTACTTGCACTGCCCTTGGCAACATGAAGATCTTAAATAATAAGCTCGCTAGGAGTTAGGGCTCTTCTGACTGCAAAGTGTGTTTTGAAAGTCTAATGCTGTTTTGGCAATTCAGAATTTTAAGCAGCTCAATCTCTATTTTAAATTCATTTATGACCATTTCATCCACGTTTCCATTAAAGAAAGTGTAAGTTTAGGAAAAGAGAGCAAGGTGAAAAATATCATAAATTAACTAGTTTTTAAACAGTTTTCATAAATGGTTCAGCTTTATTTGCTCAAATGAATTCATCAAGCAACAGTAAAGGCAGTTAGATTAAGATGTAAAACCAATTCAGAGGTGATAGATTCACAGAACTCTAAAAAACAACAGAAAACCAAAGGGTAGTTTATCATTATTATTACAAAATGCAGAGTACAGTAAACTCAATGCAAAAATGCAGGAAGTACTAATGAGGTAAAGCCAAAGGTATAGAAATATGAAAAGTGGAGATGTTTATCTTCAATCTAGCTGTGCCTCTTCGCAGATGAGACTGTGTTACTGAAAAAGTACTGCTGTTACACATCAAAGCAGAAATACAAACCCCAACATAGCTCCAGAAGTGAACATTCAACAGACTTTTCTATGAGAAGTACTTTGCAGTGCCAAAAAAGGAACTTCTGACAACTCTCAGTTATCACATAAAAACAAACCTCTTATTTTCATAGTAGTGTTCAAGAAGTCATACTTTTCACTCATAAAAGGTAGAAAGATGCCTAGTTATTTTGCTTTTTCATTTATATTCTGATATTGAAGCAATGAACACGAAAAGTAATCCCCTTGTATTGTTCATTTTCTAAAATAATTCTGAATAAAACTTCAACATTCAAAAAAGAGATCATCCCATAAAGTGTTTCAAATAGACACACTGAAAGTTGCAGGTATTGCCAGCTGCCTAAACACCCCAATCCCTTATCAATCTTAAACTTCCTCTGAAATGTTAAGCAAACCAGCATTAAATATGATTTCATTTATTCAATCGCAGATCTTTCAAGAGTAGGCTCGAGAGACACAGCACAATGTTAACGTAAGACATGACTTGTTGCACCATTTTCCTTATTAAATTACAACAAGAGATACTGGGGATAACCAGGTATCCAGGGAAACTTTTCCTGCAGTTATTTTGGTATTTCAATAAAAGACCAATATTCATTAAGTACCCTGCTTTGTAATTACTCTCCCTTATATTAATAAACATTGAAGTCTCTCAGGCTTTAACACTAGGAAAAAAACCCATGTCACCCTTCAAGAGATTAAGATATGTTCAAGGCTTGGACAAATCAACTGCATAACTGAGTAGAATGAAAAACCTTAAGCTCCTGCTGATATTTGACTTTTCCTTGATAATCTTTTTTCTTCTCGGTATCACAATTCTGATGATAGTGAACAAAACAGCATTATTTAGGTGCCTTGGGTTTCACAAATCTAGTTAATACCTATTCAGTTCCTTTTTTCGTTTTCAGTACTTCAGGAAAAAACTCAAAACCAAACCAAAAAGAAAACCAAACCACAGCGATGCTGCACGAGGAAGTTAAATTGCAGAAGTCAAAAGAAAGATGGCCAATTATTGGTTAAACTGCTAGATCTGCTGCACAGAGAATTTTTATTTGACCCCAGGAATGCTCATTGCTCAGGCAGACTAAACAATTTTGATTCATTTCTCTGTGTTAGTATTGGGGCAGATTTAAACCAGGTTGTCAAGGTTTAATAATAGCTCACATAGACCATTACCCAATCAAGTTACATTAGTCTTCTCTGCTCCACCCAGCCCCGTTTGCCAAGAATAAAGTCTGAGCATCCCCAAAGAACAAACTCTGAGCATCAATGACTTAATGAACCCTTTAAAAGAAATGGTTGTTGCTGAAGCAGAATTATTGAGGTCTGTTATTCTAAAGCAAGATCATAATTTTTCACCTAGAATAACAATAAAACAACAACATCACCCTTTAACTCAGGCTTTAACAAGCTTTTTGACTCTGTTTCAACTTTCCGTGATCGTTATCATAATGCATAAACCTGTCTGATGTCAGTGTCTACAGGAATGCATAGTCACAGATAAAGCCAACAGCGATCTGGTTTTCCTAGAGACAAAACTTTTTTTCTTCTACAAATTGAAGTTACTTTTCTGGCACCTGGTTTAGATAAGCTGCTAAAGTTTTGCCTGTTCTGATTTGAACAGCTGCTCCCTGAAGATGAAGGGACAAGGCCAGGAATAGTTAATAACTTTCTCAAGTGGAAACACTGTTGAATCATTCATTTTCCTCACAACAGATTGCGTAAAACCTTCTCGGTGTTTAAGCCTGATCAATCTTTTAACTGAAAATGGCAATCCCTGTTGATATTTTCCCTGTCCTGGCACTGGTTTCTCTTAGAAGTGTCCATCAGGGTTCCAGCCAAAGTTGTGAAAGGCATTTATTAAAACCAAACTTTGAGAGATAGGGGAAAGAGTGTGGAAAATTCAAGATAACCATCAAAAATCAGCATAGTTTTTTTACCTACAGCACACCAGGATCTTTTCCTAATTCAGAATGTAATTGGTTCTCATCACATCTTTTTTCCACTTCAGATTTTGACTTACTGATTCTCTATATCAAAAAAATTGTTCTGTTAGCTGCCATAGCTGCAACTTCTATGGCTCTTACAGAAAAAGGGACAATAATGCCTTCAGTGTCTCAGAAGAGACACCTGCTTTCTTCAATTTATCTATTGTATCAGAAAGGGAAAGTAAAAACTCAAGGTATCCATATATACTTAATCAGCAAATAAATTATTAGATGCAAAAATCACAGACACTTTGTAGATTGGTAATGCTATGACTGCCGGAATCAGATAGTTTTTAAGAGTGCCACTGGTAAAGCACCATGGTAAAATAGATTAGCTTGAGCTATTTGCCAAGTCCTTAAAACATTCAAGATAAAATTAGTTACGTGATTGCAAATTTTGTTTCCCATCTTTAACTTAGATTAATAATCTTTACTTTGCTTTATATATTTTCACTTGGCTAAAATTTATCAATTAAGTGCAATCTTTCTTAATAGTCAAAACATATGAAAAAGGAATCTAAGTAAAGAAATGTTAGGTCATAGAAAATAAAATATGCTGTGTTTTCCCAGTTAGAGGGTGGTGGATTTGGCTGCAAAGTACCTCTCCATCCATGGTCCAGTTGTACTTACCGGGAGAAAGGAAAAAAAAATGCCAACAGAACAAGAAAAATAAAAAATATGAACCCCTCAAGCTTAAAGACATTTTTTACAAAACCTTTGCTATTATCTTATTTAATTTGCAGTCAGAAGTGGTAGTTTCTGCCTCATAGGGAATCAGCTCACCTCTCGGCCTTCCTCAGTTTTGCCTTCTGTATGTTCTGCCCTTACAAACTTCATGTCTACAACTTACAGTTGCATCATTCATATCACACATTAAGCAAGAAGATGTAGACTGTATCTCTTCCCCTGGTCCCCGATCACGTTTTCAATTCCTCTCCTTCCACTTTAACCGAGCCAGTTCCTCAGTGCAGTACAACAAATGACTATAAAAATGTTTTTGTTAGCATAAAGCAACACGAAACTTAAGAGCAGAACCTTCTCTTTCCTACAAAATTTTCTCTCTTAGACCACCTTGGAGCAAGAGTACTCCAGCCAAATCTACTGGCAGGATGCTCAAAG
Source organism: Urocolius indicus (assembly GCA_013401255.1). Taxonomy (NCBI): domain Eukaryota; kingdom Metazoa; phylum Chordata; class Aves; order Coliiformes; family Coliidae; genus Urocolius; species Urocolius indicus. The sequence goes on from WBNH01004368.1 coordinate 1,019,866, forward strand.
GTAAGTTGGTTCCATGGGTGAGTTCAAATGGGGAACACCTCACACCAGGATACTGTTCATGTCAGCAACTAATGGGGTTTCAAGAAGTATGTCTGACAAACTGGGGGTGGGGGCAGAACAAGTGAGGACTTGCAATACAAAGAAAAAGCCTCTGGCTAAGAAATGTCATTAACTTGGAGGTTGCTGGAACTTTGGAGACAACTTGGAGGACACTTCATTGTATTCTGGCTCTCCTCTTGCATCCTTTCCCTAGACCTTTAAGTCATTTTTGTTTGTATACATGTAATGTATACAGTGTGTAAGATACTAAATGGATATTTCAACTTACCAAATTCTGTCTGATCCCTGAACAAATTCCCTACTCCTGGATGCTCAAATACTTAGGCTCAGGCTAACTTTGATGTTCCAGCATGAAACCAAGAGCTACAAGAAGCCTCAGCATGGGTCAGTCTCCTTTCTACAGCTTGTAGCTCTGAGCCTTAGAGTGGGAGCCTAAGCTTAAGCTACAGGCAGATCTGTGCCTATCTGTGCCTAGTACTGTACCTCTCCAACTCTCATCCTGAGTCACAGATGGGGCTTTCTGACTTGACATCAGACCTGTTTCATCACTAAGGACTTGTCTGCTGCTCTGGACTGTTGGCTGGTCATCACCTCACGAATCATTTGTTTCTGATCGGGTGCCGTGATACTGTCACCTTGTTGGTGAGGCCACTGCCTCTGCCTGCCTTGCTGTGATTCTCTGCTCCCAGCTTGCAACCTTTCCTGTGTTTACTACTATTCTAGTTGCTTAATCTTGTTTTGTAGGTTAAGAAAACTAAAAGATCATGGTGGATTCACACTAAATTACGCAGACATTTCACAGAGTGCATGAAAGACAACAAAACTAACAGTTCTCTAAAGCAAAAATTACTAACAGTTGCAGCAGCTTCTATCAATAAAAATATCTGTTCCTTAAAATAAGGGATACATTTAATACAAAACTCCATCAGCTCAAGGTAGCATCAATAAACCACAACACTTCACTTGTAGATTCTTGACATGGCAATTATTTTCTTGCTCTTGCAATGTTGGCACAAAGGAAGTTTAAGCTGAATTTCATCCAATTTTAAAAACAACTCAGTATTTACTGTAGTTTAAAATAGTTGGGATTGTTTACTCCTCCTCGGTTCTACAAGCCAAATCAAACACAGAAAGAAACAGGAAAACAGAAATGCTGCCAAAACGAGCACCTCACAAACACCAAAGTCACTCTGCACAATGCAGAGAAATACTAAGATCACTACCTTATATCACAGTATGAATACTGTGCAATTAGTGAACTCCAAGTATGTCCTGGATTCACATGCCCACTTTCCTTCCCACATGTGCTCCTTAATAGAATTAAATGCTCATTAAATGTGAACAGTCCAGCGTATCTTTATGAAACTGTGGAGCTGCTGACTGCATTTTAAGTACAAAACATCCTTAATATTCTATTCACATGCTGTTTTTCGTAGATATTAAGTGTACGTATTTGTGTATATACATACACACACTCTTCAGTTACCCAAAGCAAGTAAAATAGATCAGCCAGTGGGCTCCTAGTTCCTCAAACATAAGTATTTAACCATTAGCTAAAACTCTCAGCAATTCCAGCGAGGAAACATTTCACTGATCCCATAGTAAATACCATTTCTGATTAAATTGCCTGAATTCGTAATGAAAGCTTTTAAGTTGGAAAATATGTTTTTGAGTACAGCTTCTGCACAAAAGTCTTCTTTCACAGCAACCAACCAACTACTACAAAGCTACACAGCGTGTAACATGTTACACTACGTTTTGCCTCATGGAGTGTGCTGTGGGCTAACAGGCCAGAGGGCAGGAAGCTCTCTCGAATTCTTTAGTAACTCTTTAGATGGTAGCTCTCAGGCAATGAGGAGTGGCTAGGGAAAGAAAAAAGAAAACAAACAAACAAACGAAAAAAAAACCCACACCACCATGCAGGCTACTACTACCCACAACTTCAGAGAAGCCAGAAACTTCATAAAATGGCTTCCTTGTTCACTCTTTGATGCCAAACTCATGACAAGAGGTTTAGAAAAAGGCTCAGGCTGTGCCAAAAACAACATGACATCTACAAAGTCTAAGTTACAGAAGAAAAATTTAGCAAATTTAAACCACAAAAGTTCCCTAGTACTTCCTTTTCAGAAACCCATGCATGGTTCATGAAACTTTTATGGAATTCAAACAAAAGAAATATATCATCAAAATGGAAACTATCATTTTTAATAGTCCTCCACACTAGTAAATGTGCCTGCATGCACTCACTTACCTACAATGCATGCTAAAGTGGATAATTTCTTTCAAACTCTGCTCAACAACAGACATTAGAACAAAGCCACAGACATCTAAATAACAATACACACAGATGCACTTGGGGATGCTTCTGTTAACTCTTAAGCTCTCCTCTGCAAAGTTCTTGGACCTATTTCTATCTCTGCTGCTAAATATCAGGCAAAAACTGTTCCTGCAATGGCAAAGCCTATACATTGCAGTTTCTGTTTGGCAGAAATCTGAAAGTTCTTCACGGTATTGGGCACTGCCATCAGGCTACTGCTGGATAATTTTTGCTGCTGAACTCAGTAAGCGCCATGAATTTTGTTTGGGATCGTAGCTAACATTTAGCTACTGAAATAGCTGTCAGACCAGACAAGGCATTTGGGTAATACAGAGAAAGTTTTATGCAACAGACATTAAGGTCTCAAAACAGAAGAATCTACACGGGGCAAACAGACAGTTTGGTGTTATGCAATGAACAAAGAAAATTCAAGATTCAACTATCGTAACACCACCTTTAAAATAAAAGGCTTCCGGTGGGGCAGATGCCTGTTTAATAAAGCAACATCAAACAGACTCCTTTTAACACTTTGAAGTGTCTATCTTATCCTAACACAGGTTCATGTACAACATCTGTCAATATCACCTACCAGATGACCACAGACATACATACAGATCCTGCAGCTTCATACAAATGTCATCTAACCATTTCCTCCACAGTTATTATTATTAGGATTTCCCATGCTGCAGCCTCAGCTGGGTATGTGGAAGTCATGGCTGTTGCTTTGCTTTCAAGTGAATCAAATTGTGCCTGAAGTTCTAGCTGTCTTTTCTGCAGTGGGAGATGTATTTATTTTAAGAGGACTATGAGTGACACAACGTCAGAAACAAGTCCTGCTATTCAAAAGAACTAAAGGCAGTTATGAGTAAACCATAGTGGCAATAAAACTGTTGGCATAAGGATGTACTTAAAAACATCAGAGATAGTACTTCTGCTTTTATAGGTAAAAAAAAATACAAGATCAAATGAGATATGAAAATAGCCGTTAGTTCAGTGTGTCTGTAAAAGCCTTTCATGAATGTCAGGCAAGACGACAGAAATTACAAAATAAGTTCAGTCAAGTAAAACTGTGCCTCCATTCACTGAACAGATAGTAACCATCTGCTTTTTGTTGCCTCTGTACTTTTACAATACTACCCAGAATTACCATGTTCAGAGAAAGTGAATATGGAGGGAGGAAAAAAAAAGACTGGTATACTCCTCCTTTTTCTTAAGATGCTCTAAATATTCTGGCTGCTTCAACAGCTCAGTAAAACCAGGTTTTGTAAGCTGAACACAAAAGGGAGAAAAATTTGGCTTCTCCTCCCACCCCCCTGCCAGAACTGAAAAGAATACAGTGTTTAAGCAAAGGCAGAGAGTAAGCTAATTATCAAGTCCACAGCTGCTCATACCTGGCATAAAGCAAAGGGAAAAAAAAATACTATGAGTCATCAAATGCAGCTCCTAAATCTGGGAAATGCTTACAAAAATAAACTTCTACGAAGAAGGGACAAGCTGTAGAGAAAAATGCAATGCAGATAAAAACTTCACTATTTCAGCATGAAAAACTATTTACAGTTTGAAAGGAAGAAGGTTTTTTGGCAAGGCAACTACTAAATACGTCATCTAGTTTAAACAATTTCTCTTCTTGTGGTTTGCTGTGACACAATGATTGAAGAGATTATCTACTCTATTCTTTCTATACATAAAATATTGAAAGGAGGTGGGAGTCATTTTTAATCGAATTAAGAATATCTTTATCCCTCTCCTTTACCATCAGTATTTCTTGCCACGTGTCTTCAGCAACATACACAGAGCTCCAGATATCAGAGTAAGAATTCAGTAGATACTGCAGACAGCACTGTAGCTCCTGCACTGAATCATGGAATCTTAAGGGCTGGGAAGGAACCTCGAAAGCTCATCCAGTGCAACTCCTCTGCCAGAGCAGCGGCACCTAGAGCAGGGCACACAGAAACTCATCCAGCTGGGTTGGCATGTCTCCAGAGAAGGAGCCTCCACAGCCCATCTGGGCAGCCCCTGCCAGGGCTCCCTCACCTCAACAGGGAAGAAGTTTGACCTTTGCATTTCTTTGGAACCTGTTATGTTGCCCCTTGTCCTATCATTGGCCATCACTGAGAGTAAGAACAGCCTGGCTCCATCCTCCTGACATCCACCCTTTACATATTTGTAATGATCCAGCCTTTCTCTCTGTAGTGTATATTTTTTTTACCCTACTTTAAATACAGAGGACAATTCTCACTTCCCAACTTTGCAGATAGCTTGCAGGCATACAAATATATTATTGTTTCTGTCTGCAAAATAAATGTGCTATTCTGTGAAAAGTCCTTACTTGTATAATTTCTCATCCCTTTTAGAAAACAGCAAATTAGACTCTCCATTACCAGCAAAACATGAGTGATATAAAACTGGCCACATTTTTGCTTCTTCATAGAACACAGAACTCATTGCTTGGAATTTTTCTTTTTCACTTTCATCATTAGCTTTATAGTTTCCCTTAGTTCTTTTGGGAGTCATTTCCTACAGTCACACATAGAATCACAGTTACTGATGAAATTATATTACGGTGGCCTTAAATTTGAAGATACTTAAAGTAAAAATTATAGCAGCTGAAAACTTGAAGCCAAGTGTCACTTGCAGGGGGAGTGTTGGGGGTGTTTGCTGTTGGTTTTGTGGGCTTTTTCTGAATTTTTTTTTAACTAGTTGTCATAAGAGGTAACCAAGTTCTAAAACACCTACATAACCACTTACATACAAGAATCTCTGCTGCCAACACATTATCTTACAAAGACTCAGTAATCCAAAATTCAATCTCCTTCAATTCTCCCAACACATATTTTTTACCCAAAGTTGAAGACTTGAAATTAAAACTACTTCAGAGGAGAAATGCATTGGCTTCAAAACCTGATCCCATGCAGCAGTTCCATTACAAGCTGCAAAATATCCCCCAAATGTGTTAGAAATGCCAGTGGAAAGTCCCCTTTATGCCCCAGTTGCCAGATCCCCTTTAAACTATTGCAAGCTTCATCTAGTTTACACTCCCACATTTCTTCCCTCCTAATAACAGTCACTAGAATTTTGCTTCAGGTTAAATTTAAAAGGAAGTCATTAGATTTATAATTAACATTCCAAAGTATTTCTTGTTTAACTGTTCTGCCATTGCTAATCATCTACCCAGTGACAAAGCAAGTTCAGTTGTTTTATAAGCATGTGAATCTACACAAGGAAAACCAGCAAGACTCAGGCTCACAAAGTTTAGCATGCAAAGAGAAAATATTTACAAGGAAGGTTGTCAAGTTTCCAACTTTCTTTTAATCTGGCCTTGTATTTCCAAATCTTGCATTTCCAATCAAGATTTGTTCAGCACAACAAAAGTTTCCTTTTGATACTTTCTTCCCTTGATGTTTGGACACATTATCAGCAAGAAACAAGTTCCTTCTTTCCTTACTCAAAAAGCATTTGGCTGCACAGCAGCCCACAACAACAGAATTCCCAGAACAGACAGACAGCAGGAGAGTAACAGAAGGAAAACCCAACCAAATAAAATGAGCAAAAAAAGAAGAGGAAAAAAATAAGAATTATCACATCCACCACTACAGAGCACTGCTACAGATATCACTGCATTGATAAATATAATTATTTATGCTCAATTGCATTATAATTCTTACTCAATCTCTGCTACATTTCACAATGTTTTCTTAGGAGGTTTAATTGAATTTTCCAGAAGCTCATTAGATATTTAAATAATGACATACAGGCTTAATTTGTTAAAAAAAGAAGCAGCTTGGATTAAGGTTTGCTTTGGCTCGTTTGTTATGCATTAAGTAATTAGATTTTCCTTGTTAAAAAGAAGATAAACATGTTGCTCATTTATGATCTAAAGCCAAATCTTCCCTCTTGCATCCCCCCTTACCCCCAAAAACTTTTCTTTGGAGTGGACACTGGGAGATGACCAATATCAAAAATGGATTCCTTGGTTTCATTTATGCTCAGCATGGCATGAGCACAAGCAGGGCCCCTCTCTGTCCTGCTAATTGACTGAAGGGGGCCTGTCCCAGCACTTACTCCCTATACAGCTTCAACTGCCACCAAGCTCATCTTTAAAAGACCAGAAAAAGAGACAAGAAAGTATAAGCCCAGATTCAGATAAACACAGCAAAAAAAAAAAAAAAAAAACACCACAAAAAGAAAGAAGCCAAGCCCCACTGTGTAACAAAGGCCAGCTGACCCTGGTTATTAATAAATTCACCCCAGGTCATTCACAAAATACAGTGTCTAGAGACACTTTGCATGTCATATGTTCACAGCGTTTAACATTAAAAAGAAAGCCACAGAAAACGTATCACCGAGCCCATAATTCACAGGGTATAACCCTAGAGAACATTTTTACAGAGTTTAAACTCAAAGGTTTACACATTCACACTGCTTTATACTTCCTGAAAGTGTTTACTGAAGTTGATATTCTCCATTGCTGTTGAGACTCCTGTCGCTCGAAATGACACACCAAAGCATCAGTACAAAGCCAGAAAGAAAACAAGACAAAAGCTCAGACAGAATACAGAAAAGCTGGAAATCAGGAGACACCTGTATAAATGCTTTTTTGAGACAAGAGAAAACCACACGCAACCCACTCCCTCCTCCAACTTTTTCAAGTGAAGAATGACCTCTCAAAAACATATAAATTAAACTGAAACCATCCAGATAAAAACAAGGAAGCTGAAATGCACTTATACTGCATCATAAAAGGACTGGTTTATTTGTTATCCAAGTCATTTTTCCTAAGGCAACAAGCACCAAAAGACAAATATTTAATATTACTCAAAAGCAACAGTCACTGTTTAAAGCTGTTCTGTAAGACCAACAACTCTGTTAACCAGCCAGTGTTTATAACAAAAACGTGCTTTTTATATCAGACAGTTTGTGCTAACTCTGCAACATTTACAGTTCAGTACACTCTGTACTGACTGTACTTGCCAGAAATTCAGCACTCCAAAAGCATTTTCTGATTTGTTAACTATTTCTTTCAAAAAATAAAAGAACTAATCACAGTATTTTGAAATTCTCTTCACAAATATTTAACGAGGAATTAATTTGCCTAACAAAAATATAAGGAAACAGCAACGTAAATATAATAGTAGCAAAATACATTTAAACTCTGTAAATCTTATCATCTGATGTTTGAGTTTTAATCTTTGAGACCAACCATTACTATGTTACTTACAAGATGAAATCCAAGAGAAATCCAAGAGTCAGCAGTAAAGTCTTCTTGTTTTTTCCCAATTCTATTTCAATGGAGCAGATAAAATACAAAGGGGCTTTTGGATGTTAATTCAATAGTGGTGCCCTTTGTTTTTAGTATTTAAAAAATATTGATGAAATATTGAAAACACTTCGCAACTAAAGGAGAAGGGTAGTTGACCTTGGAGTTTAACCTAGAGGCCAGGAACACAGGCACAACGCTGATGTTTAGAGTAGCAAAGTGCACATAGCATCACGATGGAAATGTAAATCCACAGCACCAAGCCACACACCTTCAGCACTTGCATTCCCTCTTCAGACCTAGAAACTGTACCCAGAACATGAGGGCTTTCAAAATGTGAATGTGGTTTACAGACATTTGGCATTCTGCATAAGTGACCACCACAAGCCAACGCTGCAGCAGAGCAGCAGTGTAACACATACACAATCAATTCAGCATATCCTGGGCTGAGCAGGTTGACTCTACACATGTTGAACAGACTTTCTTTACTCACACACAAAGTCCAAGATGAAGCAAATCTCTTCCATGCTGAAACTAATGTATACAACAAATACACATCATGACAAATGATGTCTCTTAAGGGGAAAAGTCACCAGGAATTAATACTATCCATGCAACACATCCACTGTAGAGAAATAACGAACCAAATAATCACAGCAGCATTCAAGAAGCAGAAAGATTGGGCAACTCTGATCATCTTTTCACTCTTGACAGTTCTGGCATATGCAAAACAGATTCCTTTTCGTAGCAACAAAGCCAGGATCTCTGTTCCACATACATGTGGAAATACACCCCAACTCCAAAAGGGAACAAAAGGATCCAAACTGAAGGTTCATTGTTGAAACTAATTCAAAGCCATGCATGGCAAGGGCTTCTGGTGCAGCTAAGAAAAACCTCTCCGTTTCATACAGTGTGGAATACAGGACCTTTAACCCAATTGCTTTGATCTACTGAACTGCTTTTATTTCACTGAATTACTTACTAACATAGCTATCACCTCTGAAGAACTTCAATCTACTTCCACAAAAACCTGATAATGTAATTTATGCTTCAGATGACCGTGCCCTAGCACTTGTGTGTCTCACCCTTCTTCACTTGGACACTGTGCAGGGCTGTCAAATCCTCTGCAAAGTTTCCATTAAATAAACCATCACTACATAAACATAGTGGCATTTCTGCAGTACATACATTGCTGAAAACTCTCTTTATACATTGGCCAGCTGCGATACTGAACAGAAGCTGGAGCTGAAGTTATGGTACATGGCATAAAGTTGTATGGATCCAAAGCTTCTGTATGTTTTTACTTGGTTGTGAAATTTCTGACATGTGACAGGGATTTACAGCTGCAAATGCTCAACACGTTATAGGGACAGACTGAGACAATACTGTTGCTACAGTAGTGTTCTGCAACATATTGACAACCACAGCAAATACAACTGGAGTCCTTGTACTGTGAGTGTATCCATATTCTTCTCTAACATCTTGATAGAAAATATCTTAAACCTTTCTGTTTTCTTCAAGTTATACACAGTCAAAGGCTTTCAGAAAGTTACAGTTCTTTATCATCTCGTCCCAGGTGTGGCAAACACACATAGTAGGATATCTTCCTTCAGTATTATTTCGTAGCAGTCTTTGTGCCACCATCCACTATTCTTAATCTCATGAGGACTCGCACCGAGTCCCAGCTGGGAGTAGTGTGAGCAGCAGGAAAGGATACTTGTTATCTGCTAGATTTAAACAATTCCAAAACACTTCTTTTGTTCCCAATTTGCCCCTGCTACCAGAACACAGAAGATGAAGTGATAAGCAAGCAAGACTTAACTTCCATTTATCATTTCCATTGCCTACGGGTTTATCATAGGACACAAAAGCAACCATCGACTGTAACTCCCTCCTCGTCTCACATCCTGGAAAACTTCACAAGTGAAAGTGCTGAGGAAACTCAGACTCGGGGGGGAAATGCTCAATCCAGATGCAGGCACCCCAGCTTGGCTAACCTACCTTTGAGTTCCTGGTTACAGCTCAGTAGCTAAAAATCCCGAAGCAAGAGGAGTCGCTAGTATCACCTAGACTAACAGCAATCTACTGAAGAGTTTACAGACCACTGTGAACAGTCAGATGAGATCTCGTGTAAGGACACGAGAGATTCAACATTCAGGTAGAACCTACCCCTTCCATTAGGAAGCCACAATATTATAAACACTTTCACTTGTAACACAAGCAAACAACATGGCCTAAACTGGTTCCTTTTCCTCCATCAGTCTCAAGACAAGTGTTGGGAAAGTTGTCTCTTCCTACCATTTCTATCATGAGCCCTACAAGTTACTGGTTTTATACCATTTTATAATGTATATAAAATACATTATTTTATGTGCAGTCTTTTGGCAAACTGTACAAGAAAAATCATATTTAGGGTGCAGTCATTCATCAGGTACATTTAAATGGCTACCTGGGATTAAATAGTTATAGCTTTAATTGTCAAGTGCAATATGCAAAGTCCATAAAAGAAGAAATGACAATGTAACTTCAAGCCAGAAGAGGAATGAAAGAAAAACTATAGCTCTGACACCTGTGGACTAGCAGCAATGCCGATTAACAGAAGACTGTTCCAGCATGAAATTGTGAGACAGCATAATAGTAACAAGAGTCTTCTTACACGCAGATCAATTAAGAATTAACAGAGGACCACTGCATAGTTACTAGCAGTTATCATTCTGGATACATTAAAACCTTTACTTCCCCAGACCAATATTTAAAACAAACAAGAAGCAGCAAGCAAACACAACCACTTCATTAAAGTGATTACAGAAACTCTCCAACCAAGACGTAATTTGAATTAATAGTAAAGATAAAATCAAATGTATAAACATGTCATACAGAGAGTATAAAGTTATAAACAGAATGAAGCTGGCTGATAATCTCACATATCAAACACCTGACAATTTCACTGAATGCAAATGCTCCCCTTTTCATATGACAGGATACACAACCAGCAGTTAATATTCAAAAAAACACGGATATGTAGCTAACAAAAAAATAGTGAAGGTCTTAACAGTTGCAGGGCAGAGGCACAGATTTTGCAAAGATGCAGAAAAAATGGTATTTGAAAGTACTACCGCTACAGCCAAAGTATAAATGGCAATACCAAATAGGATTAGTTCCAATGAAGAGTTACTCCACTGTTCGGGTACAGCTGAAGAGTCACTTATGTTATTTCACACAGTTACTTCTGCTGTAAATGCTATGGATTAAAACTTCTGTACCATAGGCTGAGATCTGCTTTCCCCAGCCACATTCCCAAGGGGAGACCCTCAGCCCATTAGTTACATAAACTACTTCTATAGTCTTTCTCACCTCAGTAGGTCAACTAAATATATGCACTGAGACTGAAAAACTGCAGTGCAATCAAAGCACTTTTTCTAGAACAGAAGAGCTGACAATTTATAGGCTATTCAGTTTTGCATGCTTTTATCAGGCTAGTTAGTTGAAAGAAAATGCACACGTAATTACTTAATCCCATTAAAACAAAGACAAATGACAGTACAAAACTACAGACCTCAGCAATTTGAGCAATGCAAGATTCTGAACTAACATAATAATGAATCATCCAGCCTTATCAGTGTGCAGCTCCTTCCACAACCCTCTGTTATTTCAGCTAAATCAGCATCATGTTTCTGGTACATACCATTCAGCTATATAAAATGTTATCTTTAATAATGAATAGCTACCATAGATTTTCCAATGTATGAGTAATCCACGGTCTCTACTTTTCCAGTGATGTGATTACGTGTCAATTAAACTAAACAATTAAATTCACTAAAAAGTCAGTTGCTGCTTCTGATATTTAGGGAGGATTTGGGAGCATAAGCAGGAGGCCTACGAAGACAGCAAGAGGTAATCTGGGTTTGTTTTTTTTCATTTATCATCTACCACGGCTCTCCTACAGATTTTGTGGTTTGGCCACTTTTGAGAACAGAAACTTATTTTTAAGTTCTAGTCAGAGCATTATGTTAACAGACAAACTATAAACTGTATTCAGTTACTGAAGAGGGAAAGAAAAAGCAAGCAAACATCTTGCCTTAAGGATATGTAACACAGGTTTGCTGGTAAGTTTACTACTGGGGAATAAATAAATAAAATGCACAATAACTGTAAAACCACAGACGGAACTGAAAACTGAACTCATTCCATTCAAAAGATACTTCCTCAAAGATAGTACTGGAGCACTTCTATCCATTTATATTTAATGTATGTATCAGCATATGGTTCTTTCAGTTCGACCGTTAACCCACAATAATCTGAACACTTTAATTTGTGAAGTTGCTAGAATACAGGATGAGCCATACTAAAAAACAAGCATCTCTCCATGGCACAAAGTCTAGGGAGACGTCTAGGTCAGGGCATGCAAGTAAACAGTGAAGAGTGCTTAGGTATGATGTTTACTCTCCAATTACACACATGTTGTAAGCTTACTGAGAAACTTTCTGGCCAAGGCTAGGCAGGAACCCATACACCAAAAAAAGGAGGCATTAGGCATAGTGTATTTCTTTTGAAACTAAGCAAAACAGGCACAACATTTTTCTTCTCACTTTCCATACCTTAACTGTGATTTACAGCAAAAGAAAAAATAATAAAGCTCCAATGCTTAGTGCAATCTGCTTTAGCCTAGGAAAAAGACAACAGGGGAACTGAGCAATAATTCTACATACACCTGGGACAGCAGATATCTGTCTAGAAGTTATACATTTCAATGGATAGCTTCTCCAGGTACAAAGTCTCTCCAGAGACATCTCTGAAACACATTGCTGTTGATTACTCTGAGATTTACCTCATCTGTTTAATAGCTCCTGAAGAATTTATTTCCCAAAGAATGGGAAAGGGAACACACAAGAGGTAGCTCCTCCATTTGGACCGTATAACTCTTCTGGGTATTAACTCCAGCTCTGAGTTCATGCAGTCTAAGACACAGGGTCAGAGGATCTTTCTGATGTTGGAAGTACCACCAATCCAGCAGAAAAAAAGCCACAGAATAACACCTTTCATTTTTATTGTGGTTTATTAATCAGCTGAGCATTTTTCATTTATCTCGGTCATTTTTCATTGCTGAACTACAATTATTCACCTCCAAATATAAAGTTTCTACAGATACAACATAATATTTCATATACTCCAATCTACATAAAGAGATACCATTCCCCACATGGAATTTACAATGATGTTCAGTGCAGTACACAGAACAAAGATGGAATGGCACAAAGGTTTAAATGGCTTGTCAGGCTCTAAATTGAACCACAATCCCTTTTCCCAGGAGGCAGAAGAACATCAGTCTCTTCCTTTCTTTTTTAATTTACTGCAAAGCGATTTTTCTCATGAAAATAGGTAACTGTCCACATGAGCACTTAAAAAGTTGCAGTATACATGTTCTTTGTTCTTAATACCAAACCAAAAAAGGAGAGACCAGCCACATTTATTTTCCAGGTGTTGAATTAGCTGCATCTGTTTCTTCTGCAACAATGGAAAAACCTGCCCTTATTATGTTACAGCAGTGAAAAGCTTACTCTGCTTTTTACAGAAAATCAGGATTGGACTCCCAACTGAGGGCTGCTAAGGATAGCAACAGAATCTTTTGGTTTTTAATAAGTTATTCAAAACATAACAGCAGTATAAAATAAAAACAAAATGTTATCTTTGAATAAGCAAATTGCACTTTAAAGCAAACCTACAAAACTCTTACCAGAAATCCATATTCCTCTTTACCAGTAGCCTTTGAAAGTGGCAGAATTCCCAGACACATGCAGGAATATCACTGGAAAGAACAGGATTGACAGCTAAGCCTTGCATCATGCTATCCCAACCCAACACAGGCCAACATCACACCCGTTGCTTCAACAGAGAAGATAACATCCATCAAATACAGAAGCCACGCTTGCTTTATAATCACACTGTTTATTACCATGATGTTATCAGAAATAGCATGCTTTTCATACAGCAGCGACAAAAAATGACAGGGGAGAAAGATAAAACCCTCACACTTCCCCCTCATCTGCCTTACAGAACAGATTCCAGGGAATGTTGTTGACATATGTTGCAAAATATTGCACAGAATAAATTTTATTGAATTCAGAAGGGGCCAAGAGATTTAACTTCCATGCCCCAATAGGTCAACCAGCTCTCCAGAACCATAAACAATTAAGACCATAAAGCCGTCCTGTTGCCCCTGCAGACACAGCAATAACCTAATAACCTTAATTCTTCCTCTCTCTTTAGAGGGCTTTAAAGAATACGTATGAAATCCTTAAAATCATTCAAGTACAAGCACACTACAATGATACTTTCATCACCTACGATGTGAAGTTTCCCTTGGCTGTGAAAAAAAGTATTACTTATGTTTCAGAAGATACAGAGCAATGAGAATGTTATGGAGCAGGTTGAACTATGAAAAAGAAATATTTTCTTGAGAGAGATATTTATTTCCTGGAGTCCTACTTAGAAGCTGTCATACCTGTCGCCTTCAATTCTTCCTTCTCAGCCAGGTTTATGGATACACACTCCTTAATATAGGAACTTTACACTTCAATTTCTCAAAAAATGAGGTGCTAGCTTTGCCTGGTTGTTACTATCCAGCCATCAGTTTATTATACCTCTCTGTAACATCTCTGCTTGACCTCCTTGGCTCACTGACTATCCCACAGCAAAAAAAAAAAAAAAAACCCACCCCCAAAACTTTGTGAAAAGACTGGCTCAAATGAAAAAGAAATTATTTAATGTGTGGTGTGTGGTTTAGCTTATCAAGAATGCAAAAGCACTGCAGTAGCCTGTCCTTCCTCTAGTGGATACTTTTCCTTCAAAATACTTCAATGTTAAGTACCAAAAAATCAATTTAACGCTGTTTCACTGGAAATTCAAGTTCTAGTTGTCACATAATGAGTGACTGCAACACAGAGATGTTGAGTTTTCTTAAACAAGGAACTGATACTTAACTAACAGCAAAACTCCACTCTTTTCCTACGGAAACCCACAACTCCCATGAGCACAGAGTAAAGGTAAGAATTTAACTTAATTCTTCAGCTATTCTAGGTACAGCTCAATTGTTGTGCTCTTGCTCCTCCTCTTAACTACGCAAGAACACACTTTTGCTTGCATATTGAGAGCATGCTGTTTTAGAAATGATATATTACAACTTTAGCACACTCTGTAGTTTCAAATAAATGTTAGGAAACAGATTTCACATTTCAAAACCTTCACTCTCAGCGTATCTCTTCGCTTCTCAAATGTCATGGCTGATCACTGACATGTCAGAAATCAAATCTTAACATTCCCATCCATACACGTTTCTAGGTATCCAGTGTACTTGTAATATAGATCACTGTCCAATCCTAAGATTATAAATCCACTTAACATTAAACTTGTCTCAGAATCAAGGTACAGTAATTTCATATCAATATTTATAAACTTTAAACAGGGACATTAAAATAAAGTAACTTCTGGAAAACATTACCTTCAGCAAAGAGATGTCTTAATGTTTCCAGCAGCATGGTATCTGTCACTAGAAATTCATTAATTACTCTAAAAATGGCATTGCCAAAATGCAATTGTATGTAAAATTGTTTTATCATTCTTTTTTGAAAGATGAAATTTACCAGTAGAGCTTACCCCTGCTCTGAGGAATCCTCAGCACATGAAAATACAAACAATCAGTAATGAGCTCTATTAATGCAGATTTCACTTCAAGCAAACTTAGATTTACTTCACACAGTTAAGTGAGTTCATTTCACTAAAAAAAAAAAAAAAGAAAAAAAAAAAGAGATTGCCTGAAGCAAAAAACATCAAGTGCTGTGGATGATATTGCCCAACATATTGCTGAAAAATAAATTCTACTGATTGCATTTTTTCCTTTCCCCCCCCCCAAGCAGCACTTTTAAAAATACAATCTTTTAATGATTGTTTAATTTTCATATAACCGGAATATAAATCCTTTACACACTGCTTTGCTGCAGCTGCAGTATAATGTCTCATTTTTCATGGAAAAAAAAAAAAACTCATTATGTGGTTCACTGAATTGCCTGTGGTAACACATCAATTTTATTTACATTCAGAAGTTGGACTTCAGTTGGGTCTCAACATTCTAGTTCATTCCCAAGCACATTTTATACAATAGTTTTCTCCAATTCATTATTAATACTTCATTCTAGCTTTTCTTTGCAAGGGATTCTGAGCTACCATAATCTTGTTCTGGATGGATTTCCAGCACTTTCTGTGTGGAACTACCACTTTTGTGGCACCCAATTCTATTCTGTCCTTTAATGCATATGGTTTGCTATCAAGTTTTGTCTTACTGAAACAGTCCTGCAAGAGAATCATTCGGTAAGAATGCAGCTACTACTGTTTCAGAATCAATACAAATCCATCTTTCCCCACAAAAATGCAAGAGAAAACCAATAAGTATTGTGTGGCCAATAAAACTTAAAGATTAATTACTCAACATTTCAACTATTTTAAGTGAACTAAGCTTGGATTTTGAAAGCAGGAAGATTACAAGGAATCAGTAGGTAATTGCTTAGCCCTACCTTCAATCAGTGTCATTCCTTCAAACCATTTGCAAGAGGTAATTTGTTGCAATTAACAGTAAAACCTCAAAATTTCCAAACATGAAGAGATTTAAAATGTTAATCCTTAAGAGATACTTTTAAATATATTACTTTTTAAAATATAATATACTGCCTTTTAAAAAATATATTACCTCACACACTACTCTTAGGTAGATGTCGTGGTTTTGGTTAACTTTAAGGCCTAAATATTGCAGACTGTAAAAAGGGAGAAAATGCAGGATGATAGAACAGCTTATCATTGCCTAGAACTGATAATGAATTCATGAATGCCATATGTATCCATTTGATACCACTCTGAACACTGAGATTTACACTGTTAACGTTGAGAGAAAAACTATTGAAGAATAGAAGAATTAAAGGGCATCTAAGCACAATCTGTAGGGGACACTCACATTTGATTTGGGGGGTTTTTAACCAGCTCATGGCCTTGCTGTATATAACCATAAACCAATTTTTAAGTAAAATGGAGTAAGAAGTTGGGGTGGTGGGAAGAAGATTTATGTTAAAAAGAAGCCAAAATAAAATGAAGACATCTTGCTCAGACACAATAAGGGTCTTGTCAATTTCATGTGTATAAAAGGAGTTGGCATTTTCCCATGAAGCAATTCCTTAATCCCAAATGATGGCATAATAACCTCATTTAATATGCCTCCTTAAAAGAAAAAGTTTATTTTGTCTAAGCTGAACTTCAACTGGCAATCACTGGACAGCAATTAACAGTGTCAAATGTAAGGGTCACAGAACAATTCTGTGAGCTGAGAAAGCATGAATTTATGTTTCAGTGATATTTTCTTTCCTAAAGAAGGTATGAGGAAAAAAAAAATTTTTAACTTGGTTTTCATGTCTTAGGAAATAATCTATGCTAGGCAATTAAGAAAATGCAAATGGCTTCTCAATAAGACAGTAATCAACCCAGAAACAGACTTTTCAGTAACTTAATATTCCAATAAAGTCTTCTGTCATATGAACCCACTTGCTAATTTCCACTCTTAACTCCAGAATTGGCAATTAACCGTTTTCAGATTTCACTTCAAATTATTAGTAAGTGGTACTTAACTGCTTGATATTTGTAGCTTCTTTTTGAATTGAAAGCCTTCCAAAATACTTGCATTTCAGCTCCTGTGAGATTCCTTTTATTCCTTGTTGGTAAACTGCTTTTTCATCCATTAGCTGGCCTCATTCTAAATAACACTGAGCGTGACAATAGTTACGGGTTTTACATAGTTATCCAGAGTACATAAAACAAACAGTTGTAATACACATTCTGTGCTTGTACACCCTTCAACTAAGCTTATCAGAGCAGGAAACAAGCAGATAACCTTTTGGTAATTTCCAGAAAGCACCAAACCTGCCATTTCAGCAGCAAAACACCCCTTTCTTGTCCACTTTCATAATCTTATAATGGAAGATTTAAAAGCACTTTCATTAAAAGCAGCACTATTCACTTGTATACCCGTTGCACAGGAAGGGGTGCTCATTCTGGATTTTATGCATTGCTTCACACATTTAAAGTATGTTTCAACAGACCAGAACATCTTCTCAGGCAGTAATTAACATATCTCACTACACAGCCACTAAGAACATATTCCCTGTCTCCAGAAGTGTTCCTAATTCCTTACAACTACAGTAAATCAAAACACAGCACCTTCAAAGAACCTTCAATAGACTACTTTAAATTGAAAAGAAAAGTGAAGACTTTTCACTCCTCCTTTGACCTCTTTAACATTGGCTGAATAAGAAAAATATTTAGGTTTTTTCCCAAAAATTCAAGTTCTCCATTCTTTCACTTCAAGCTTTCAATAAATATTGAAATCCACCATCTACTTAACATGCACAGCTTGAATACTAACTTGATTTAGAAGACTTGATTGTTCAAATAAACTCTGGAGCCTGGAAGCTAAAGAGTGAACATCAAGAACCCTACCTAACTGTAATAAAAACACCTCAACTAAGCTCTGACAAGATGGTCTCAGGAAACATCCTTGTAAACACAGCTGCTCTGTTTTCCTATGGGTGAAAATCTACACATCATCAGCAATTCAGAGGTAGGAAAAAGAAAAGAATAAAGCAGGAATTAGGTCTGGATCACAATAATTTGGTCTAAACGTGGAAGCCTTACCAAAGGTGCTTCCCACAGCTAACATTATATCCTCTCAAAATGTATCAGCACATGGGGATTACAACTTCATCAGCCCAATACGCCAGGAGTTCATAAACAAGAATGAACTGAAGCTCCATGCTTTTCCCATTACAAATCAAGTTTTAAACTACATTTCTGAACTTACCAAGCTGTGAATATCACAAACAATCTTTCAGGAAATACTTATCTCATTAATTCAGGATAATCTCTTCTTCCTAAGAGTTTAAGTCAAAATCCTAGTTTCTAACCACAATATAGCACTGAGGTTAACAGCATCTTTTTTCTGAGGGAAACACTTTCAGCAATTAATGGCTCAAGTGCAACATATCAGACAATAGATAAACCCCAGAGGATTTGGCCCAAAAGAATTCTGCTCACAGAGAAATAGTAACATTAGATACACCAATTTCCTTTCAAAAGCCCTTCACCCTGCTACAAAGAATTTGCACAGAAAGACCCATCAATCTGATACACTGAGGGGAAAATGTCTTTAACTGAATTTTAAGTGAGAGCAAATCAAGAGTCAGCTTTCCCTACACTTCAAGGATGATTGTCCCAAGAGTAGTAAAATGCTAAAATTGTATTTATTTTCCCCTCAAGGAGCTTTCCCCTCAAGTTAAGCTTCTATTTGGAAACTACATGATGAAGCACCTGTCACAATACAGGGGTTTCAGTTCTGTGTGGTGCATTGCTTAGGCCAACAACAATGGCTGCAGGGTACAGATGGGTGTCTAGGGTTTCTCACTGATGTCCCAAGTTCCTCATATTCATTTGTCTTGCCTTCACAGCCTCACAGAGGAACACAAGGCAATCCTAAATACCTACCAGAATAGTGATTTCAGGCAAACCAAGCCATTCACTTGATAATTCTTTAAACAAAACTGCATCCCTTCATCAAACCCCAGAATTTTATTAGTTTTCAGGCTACGGTCTAATATTCTGACAGCTTTCCAGTGTCCACCTCCAAGGTCATGTTTACAGATACCAGAACTATATTCTCAGGCATTGTGCACATCACAGTCCCTGCATTATTCCTGATAATTCAAGCATTTGGTATCACAGATGCAACCAACAAAGCTGAATATATCCACTAACTCAATATGCGGGTTACGAGTTCATAGACAAAACTGCCAGACAAAAAGGTTATTTAAAAACATCAGACAGAAGTATTCTTTGCAAAAGCAAAGAGGGCAGCTAAGGAACATATATCACCTGCTTATAATCTAGATGGAATGCACAGGGTACAAGGCGAAGGAGTGGGAGAAAAGAGTCAAGTACAAATTCTCTCTGGTGCTCCAGATGGTATTTGGTCACCAAATGCAAATGAGATCACTGCAACTTGCAAATCTACAACTTTCCTGTCAAAAAACCTGCCAACAGTAAGACACTACCTCCTCTCCATTCCATTCCTTCTGTAGAATTTACAAAAAAAGATTTCTATGGGAAAAGGTACAGCAGCTGTAACACTTGTCAAACCTCTTCAGGCAGGAATAGCACCAAATAGCATTTATCCTTGACAAAACGGAACTTCCACAAACCAAAACACTCTCAACTTTTTGAAACTTGTAAAAATCATTCCATTTTTTCCCCCCTCGCACTCAGTGATCCCATCTCAATTAGCTTTTTTTTTCCACTTGGGACAGAAGTAAGATTTTCCATCTTGCTTCAAATTTAAACCCTATCATAATAAAAACCAGAACACAACAGCTGAGGCTGGCAGGAAAAAGGAATGGAGGAGTATGTGCAAGTGACAACCTATGAGATTCACAGCTGTCTCACTAATCTAACCTCTTAACTGATCTATGGCTCTTCTGCAAATAATTGGCTTTAATTGAATGCTGTCATGGGAGATTAAGTATCTAAAAGCTACTACATAAACAACTGTTCCTAGTACCTCCTGTTTATAACCATGAAGACGTGTTCCCTATGACTATTTGAAATTCTGTTATTAAAAGTAGATTGTTGTTTCCAACGTCATCTACCTTGAATGTTACAAAGAGGAGGCAATAGTTCATGTGCAAAACTTGTAAAAGCGTTTCTGAAAGAAAAGTCTCAGTTTGAGCTTCTCGTTTGTTTAACAAAGTACTAAATGTCATACAAGATTATTGGAGTGACTGTTTTACTCAAGAAAAAACAAATTAAAACATCAATAATTCTAATTTAGGCTGGAATGAATAAAAGATAAAGGCTTTAAGTTGCCACTGAGTTGTTTTATTAACAGCTTGTTTTAAAACAACTTCAGTTGTTTTATTACCATAATGAAAATGTCACATGTCCTAGGCAAGAAAAGAGAAATCCAAAACATTGTGAGCAACTTCATACTTGGTAAGAATTTACTGATCTTATTAACAGCCACTATTTCCTCAAGTTCATACATCTCAAAAGACGGGATTTGTAGAGCTGAGAGTGTTTTGGATAGACTCCAGCCTTCCACTTAGATCTGCAGTGTCAGATTTTCGAGGTTTGCGCTCCCAAACTGAGTACAAATACAAAAACAAAGCTCTGGTCATGGAGCTCATTTCCTCTGCCTTGCTGTTGCATGAAACACCAAACAAGCAGTAGCCTTTGTCATATTTCAAGGAATCAACATATACAAATGCTTCCTTCTGGCACAATTTGATGTTCAATACTTTGATATTGATGTCTCAACTTTACAAAACTGCTGAAGAGAGCAATGCAGCTGTATCAGCAATAAAATTTATAAACACTTTTACAATTGACATCACTTTGAACTATTATCTGATAAGCCACTACAAGCATTTCAATGTGCTTTCAATACAGAACAAGTAAACCTATCATTACATGATTTACAAACACTACAAAGGATTGCAAAACCTGCAGTGGAAAGGAGAAAACGAGAGCACTTCTCAAATTCTTGTAGGGTCCTGAGAGTTAGCAGAAACATATCTCCCTCTTCCTTCAATTACCACATATTTCATTCCCCCGAGTTATGCATAGGCCTCCTTCCTTCACCTTCAACTTTGCCTGTCTTCACTTCCCTCTATACACTCTCTTTCTTTTCAGACCGGGCTGTTTATTATCAGCATGATACTGCTGCTGTTGACAAACAGCGCTCTTGCAAACAATTTTCAGATTTAATTCCACTTTAAAAGTTACTGTGCTAAAGGCTCCAGCCCATATGCTTCATAAAATTTTGGGCCATGAAAAAAGATGCAAAGTGATGCCATTCTCTATCCCATGCTGTAGTTGAGCAGGTCCAGGTATTCACACATTCAAATGCCTCACTACACCATTATCACTGGAAATACAATTATATTCCTGTAACCAAGATGTTAGATATAAACAAGCTACATCAATTTACAACAGAAACAGAACCTATCACCTGCAACTCCCCTCCAATAAAAAGACACTTAAGTCCCATATACTACATTTGAAATATTAAATAAACCATATTTCACAAAGAGAAAAGCATATATTATTAAGGCTTTACTGGGTAAGTAGAAATATTACCCATGCCTTCACTCAAAACAGGTGCCTCATAAAAAATTCATGTCAGTGGAACGGCTTGATGCAGCACTTCCATCTCTTTAATTATATATGATCACATAGCTACCTGAACAAAATACGCCTAGAGATACACTGCGGCTCATATCTCTGATTTCACAGGCTGTATGACCAAATAAACAATCTGGCATTCATAAAAGGATGAAGTTCGTAACTGAAGATCAGTGGTAGGAACATCAGAAAACGTTAACACATGAGAAAATCAACACACCATAACTCAGCACCAAAACAAGTTGGTGTAGATGTGGAGAGACAAAGGACAACTAAAGCACACTTGACAAATTTGATACACTTGAACTGGCATACAAATGTTTTCACCAAGTCAGCAGAGGGCCTGAAGGCTACCAGGATGAAAATTCATTGCAGAAAATAAGGAAGTGATCCTTATTATTGCTCTGGATTGTTGGGAATTTTTTAATTACTATTATTATTCCAGGATTGATGAAATTCAGTTGCTTTTATCCAAGACACAAGAGGCAGGTAAAATTTGATCAGCTTAATAAGCCTTTCAAAGTTACTTCTTTCAGAAAAAAACTAGGTCTACTCATAGCAACAATTCACCACTGAAAATAAACTAATATACAGTGGATAGAGCCAAAACGGATTCTGAAAGATCAAGTTGGTTTTGTTCTATAATTTTAAGGCCACACATTCCAGAGACACTGAGGACAATCCAAGCTGTATAAAACTTACAATCACGTAAACTGCCTTCCCCTTTATTATATTCCTTCCTTTTATTACATTCACTTGTTGCAACTTGTCCCCATTTATGCTCAAATCCTGCAGCATGACCAATGTGGCAAGTTCTGACCTTGCAGATTTACTTGTGGTGCGATGAAGTTTACCTGACTCTAACTTCATTCCATCAGCTTACACCAGAGATTCTTTTCTTTATTATTATCCTTTGAACTAGAGTTTACTCTAATTCCACAGCACATCTGAGATTTCACAAACATCTAAGTGATGACTTAGGCCTCCTGAGTTCTTTCATGTTTCATTTTGAATTTCATCTGCAGATGGCTTGCAGCAGAAAAGTCACATTTACAAGCTTGTTAAGATTTAAAGGAAAAAAACCCACCATTTTTTTTGTGACACCAAAAAAATCACATAGCAAGTGATTGCAGCCATAAAATAGTAGCAAGTTATAGTCTTTAACAATAAAGCACCTTTGTCACAGAATCACAGAATCTTAAGGGTTGGAAGGCACCTCTAAAGCTCACCCAGTGCGACCCCCCTGCCAAAGCAGCATCACCTACAGTAGGTCACACAGGAACTCATCCAGCTGGGTTGGAATGCCTCCAGAGAAGAAGACTCCATAGCCCATCTGGGCAGCCCCTTCCAGTGCTCTCTCATCTCAACAGGAAAGAAGTTTTTCCTTGTGTTTCTTTGGAACCTCTTATGTTCCAGTTTATATCCATTGCCCCTCATCCTATCATTGGACATCATTGAGAACAGCCCAGTTTCACCCTCCTGACAAATAAAAGCAAATAAAGAAAACAAAAGAAGAAGAGTAACTTACTGTGCAGCTCACGATGTATCACATCTACAAGATTTGGCTCGTCTCCCCACCAGAATATCCACAGTTCCTTACAATCCGGTTTGACGTCACGCCGCCACACACAAAGTAAGTTGGCCTGCAAGCAGCGGATGAAGCTGAGCAGAATTGGATCATCCTGTGCTGGGGCTGAAATGATAGGGCCACAGTCCCCATGACCTTCAAAATTGTACCTACGCCATTTGATGCCTGTGAGTTCAGCCTATGGGGGAAACAAAGAAAAAAAGAGCAGACATTCAATCACTCGGTTTCAAAATGTACTTATATACACAGCACTACATAGTTTCACTTGCACTGTTTAATTCCTAGGATTTAACTCCAAGCAGCCAAAGTTAAAAACTCTTTCTATTCTCATATTTTCCTCTTCAAGGAAAACAAAATTAGAGACAGTACTGAATAAACCTGTTTCATCCCTGTCTTTAGGTTTTTCACCACAGCTTGACTCATTTCCAGCAGATTTGTTCCTTTTTAACCTTGTTGTTATTGTAATCTTACAAGTTAGAAACACATCAACAGGGAGAAGGAATGAGCCCCATTCCCTACATGCTGCTTGGTGGTCAAGCTCAGTGTCAACTCACAAGCTGACCACTTTAAAGTAACAGAAAGTACTACAGGACATAGAACAACAAGTGAAATCCAGTTTCACATTGTGATGTTGCAGGTTTAGCACATACATCTCTTACTTTAATTTTGTTCAAATGAACAAAAGGAGAGTAAGGACAGCCTGTCTCTGAACCAGACAGAATTGTCTTACTATCAAGGAAGAATAAAAAGAACATGAAAATGGCTACTCAGACTTTTGGGAAGGGCTTTTGCTCTAGACAGGGTAAAAATGTGAAGTGGTGTAGGTGTGCCAATGCATAGCAGTGTGAACAGACAATTGCCAGGGAAGAAGCTGACAGTGAAATCAAACCATGAAAGACTTGGCAGCTAGAATCACATCAGCAGAGCAATGGTTCCAATTGTTTTCACCTTTCATTGTTAATAGCAGACACTCACAGCTGTCACATTCAGCTCCTCCCATATCTCAAGTGTCCAGATTGCTACCTTTTAATCTACATATATCACCTGCCCATCACACACTTCCTCTCCCCTCCACAACCTGCTGCCTGCTTTCCCCTCCTGCTTTTCCTCCACTCCCAGTCCATCCCTATAACTGTTGCTTCATCCTTTCTCTCCAGACTCCCTAGGCTCCGGGAGCCTGGCCAAGACACAAGGGAGAACACTCTGACTTTTAGTCTAGCTAGTACAAGTTATTGTTATCAAGTTAACTAGTGTTATGTATACACTCTGTGTTCACAGTGGGCATGTATTCTAGTTTCTAACCCATGTTATCACATTCTCACTGCTGTTCTTGCCTCTGCTTCATTTACAGCATTCACACCTTCACTTTGCTGCTCAGAAATAGCCAGTGTGCTCAGCTCTAAAGTGGTCCTACAGGAGCAGGAAAAGCCAGCTCGTCTACAGCAACAAGCTGTGGAAACTCAAATATAGCATCTACACCTTTGACAAGAAAATTCATTGCCAGGGAGAAGAGGAAACTGTTATCTTAACCAATAACTATTCCTTTATCTGGACAATGCATTTAGAAAATATCAACAAGAAAAATGATGACTCTTTATCCTTAAAGGAAACAAAAAACTCTTGCAAACCACCTGTTCCTCCCATGTTCCTCATCTGCACATGGACATTTAACCTACTGGAATGCAGCGTTCCTCCAAGACTTGTACTACATGCCACATACAGAAGGATCTCCCTTGTCAAGTCCACAAACTGAGTTCACTTAGAAGCTTAAGCTCTAAAATTTACTTTTTACCAGCACAATAACTCTAAGTTGGCTGTTACTTACTCAGGATCCAGCTGGTTAACTGCTGAGGAGCTAAAGGAGCTACAACATTCATCATGCCACCACCACAGCAAAAAATACTTTTTTTTTTTTTTTTTAATCTTACAAATACATCCTCTAAAACAGTTTCACCTCATTCTGTCTGTGTTTTGACAGGACCAGCAGGGTTCTGGCCCACAACTAATGCTCCTGTGACTATGGCTCATGTACTATATCAGTATTACACCGATTAGCCAAGATTGCCCATGTAATTCTCCTCTGAAGAGGCCTCCCTGGGCACACGGGCACACAGTGGCTAACCTCCAGTGTGAAGAGGTGAAATCTGACAAACACTGAAGGCAAATTCACTATTGCTTTTGCACTCACAGGTAGAAGTGCTGATCATCCATGCAGAGTGTCAGGGAACTACAGAAAAACAAAGCACAAGAGCCAGTCAAGACTGGCTGAGACACAGAGCAGGCATACTCCTAGGACAAGAGAAGGCATGGGAGCACGGGAGGAAGAGGCAAAAAGGAAGGATAAAAATTAAGTCTTTCACAAGTAAGGTGCTGTGGAACACTGAAATATTTCACCAGCTATGCAATACTCTACAGGAAAGTATTTAGACGTGCACATCTCTGTTATGGATGGATCTCTCTCTACAGCTTGGAGAAGGAACGTGCAGAGTTTCTGAAACAGTATAATGAATATAACCATGAATCACAAAACACCAAGTGTCAGTGCCAACACAGGCAACCTAGGAAAAAAACCACTCATGAGGGTAACTCATGAGGGGCATATGGTACATCTCAAAAATACATTGTCAGGTATGGAGGATGACAAAAAACTCAGAAATCCCAGCCAAACAAACAACAACAAAAAAAGGTTACTCAACAGCATCAGTTGCTTGGTCAACACATCACTAACTGAAACAGCAGGCAAGCTCTTGTAGCATTCTGGTAGCTCAGAGGTATCAATGCACATGTTCCATCCATATCATGGATGAAATACAGTTGAGAAAAGCACACAGAAACCAGCAGAGCTGCATCCAATTTAGTTCTACACTAACAAACTTGGGCAGTGTGTCAATTTCTACAGACTGTGAGGAATGACCAGCTACTAGAGCTAACGAGGATGACTAGAATCCCTAGAGAAAGACACAAAGATGAGGTGCTGAGGGATACGGTTTGGTTTAGTTTAGTGGGGGGCCTGGCAGTGTGAAGTGAGTGGTGGGCTCAATGATCTTAAAGGTCTTTTCCAACTGTAACGATTCTATGTTGAGATGGTTTGTGTAAAGTATTTAACATACAATAGAGAGAATATCTGCATCCATGTTAATGTGTTTTAGAATTCATTTATTTAAACAAACACCACTAGTTTTAGAAGGCCTCAATCTGTATCAGGGTCTTTAAAGACAAGACAGCCAACAGCCTGTGGTTCCAGTAATTATATCAGAATATTAAACATGGTTTCATTTATGCTTACTCAGCAGTGAACACGGGTTGCTAGCAAAATGGCAGCCTCTTCCTCATACCCACTCATGCATTTCCATCTCCCAGTCTGGCACTAGATCTAGTGATGATGCAGTCTTTTGGTGAATGGAATTAGTTCAGCAATTTAAATATGAGAAAGAGAGAAAATTGCTTATCAGATCAGCACCCTGACAGTCACCCTGCAGCCACAGAATCACTAGAGCAGAGAGAAGAGCTGGGGTGAGAACGCACAGCTGAGAGCAGCTGGGGAGTGGGATCTCCCCTTTCAGCTCCAATCAGATAAACAGAACATTAAATTGCACACAGAGGCTGTTGTTGATGTACACCTTAATCCAACACAAGCACGTGCTGGTGCCAGAAGCAGTCCCTGGACTGGCCTGCCTGCTCTGTATCAGTTGTCTGCTCCTGACTACCACCACTGCTGCTTTATGGCAGTGCTGCTCTTTGCATGGACCCATACTGAAGTGAGCCAACTGAAAACTAGCAGTATGATATTAAATATTGCTTTTTCTCTACTCAGATCAGCGCCCATATCAAATTCATTCAATAGCCACAGAGATACTTGTAGCAGTAAGAGAGAGGACAGTAAAGCGGGCCAGGGACAGTAGTGCTCCTCCTTTCAGTAAGGCTGCTGCTTTCAAAGCAGCCTCAAGTCCTCACTGAGATAGGAACCAAATTGCCAACCTGAGGTCAAAACTGAGCTTGCTGTTTTACTCACAACTGCTTAGAAATGAATGCAGAACAAAGCAAAAGTCTTGCCAGGTGATGTAATCTTCTGTGTTTCTTGCATCTTTTCCCATATGTGCAGTCTTGGCTTATTAAAGGCTGCTACAATATTCTTAATGCTAAAAAGCCTCACAAAAAATAGAACTTACAAATACTTACTATTAACCAACATTGTTAGTAAATCATGCATTATGCAAGAGATTTTTGCTTTGGTTTATAAAGGAACATATGTTTTGGAGTACTGTGCTGTGAAGGGTTCAACTTCCTAGATAAAAGGGGCTTTTCTGAAACAACTTCTTCTCTGAATCCAGTTAACTGCAATTGGACATGGAATAAAGTGTCGTGTCTGTAAGATGCCTGTTCTAAATTCACTGGGCCAAGCCTGAGAAGAAACAGAGAAATCAGATCTCTGTGTCTAACAGTAATATCCAAAATCTTTACTAACATTTAACTTAGAGTAAAAATTCCCAAGACACAAGAACATCTGTTTCTGATGTATTCAAAAGTAGCTATCAGGGTAAAAAAGAGTGTGTTCAAACCCAAAGTTCCATAGAGACATCCAAACAAACCCAAAACATACCCAAGAAACAGGCGTTCATGAAAACACAGCCATGCCATCGCTTTCATTCAGAAACATGGCCACAGAATGAATGTCATCTCTAGTCCTTCAAAAGGAGTGCAAACACAGGTTGCCTTCCTCCTTAGGGACATCTTAACCATTAAGCTCAGTAGAGTGAAACAGCTTAAAAAACCCCAACCAACTAAGAGTATTCAAGGCTCTGATATCCCCTATACACACAAGCAAGCAGAAGAGACAAGAGAAAGCAAATTAGCACTTTCTCTTACAACGATTAGTCTGCTGCCCTAAATACAGACACCTTCACATCCATCTGCAACAGCTGAGGGCTGCAGCCATTTTAATTCCAGGACAGCATCCAGAACTGTAAACTCCTAGTAGAGTAAAAAAACCTAAGCTCCGATTCTTTTTACCCCCTCAGGCTTAAATCAGGATAATAAACAGGCAGGAAGGGTCTTCTGCTGATCTCATAGCACTCTATTCAGATTGGCAGAGTTTAAGCTGCTAAAAAATCACAATTCCCCAGTAACATTTCGCACTGCACAACTTGATTCTGGCATGCTACCAGCAACCCTGAAGATATAATTAGTGCTGTGTAGCCACTGTCTGCAGTCCTTACAGATGGAACACAAAACAAAACACATCTTCCACCTCCTCTTTTTCCTTTCCTCCTCACCCCCAAATGCTTTTTGGGCTACATATGCTGCATGGGAAATGGATGGGTCAATGCTAAAAGAACCTTTACACAAGACTGAAGTAATTCCATCCATTTTAATACACAAAGTTCCCTTGGAGAGAGATTAGACAAGAATACAGGCACAGCAGAAACAGAAAAAGGTAGAGCACCAGAAGCTTGAGAAATTCTTTTATTTGGCCACACCAAGTATACAGCAGAGTTCTTTCTGTAGTATTGTACTTCTCTGCATTAAAAATAATGGCTGAAATTTATATAACCACATTATTTTTTCCTCCTTCATACAGTACAGAAATGTGAGAAAACCTAAGGCTGATTCAGACCCCAGAGTGTACCAAGCCAGTACCCCAGTGCTTCCAAAATAGGAAGGATATACTTGAAAAGGCTTGAAGGGTCTGATGTGCAAAAGAATATTAATCACACAGACCCTCAGCTCCAACCCAGATTTCCTCAGAGACTTTTAACATGGCCATGGTTCAGGTCATTTCATCTTCCTCAGTCCATCTGTTCAGACAGGACAAATACTTCCCAATTGCCTGTGCAAAAGGTGCTACTCAGACAAATTCAGGTCTCCACAGTGCTTCAAACATTAAGTTTCTCAAATTCTCTTAAGAGAGGTAACCAAAACACACCTCATCACTTCAGGCAGGTACTTCTACAAACAAGTTTCAGCTAACCAAAGGAAAACTGAAAATGAAAAAGCTTTCATTATATTCCCATCTAACCAAGGGGAAGATGTTAAGTTGTCCAGGGTACCTTAAAACACTGGATTTACCAGACACTGAAGTTAGGCACGATCTAAACCATTTATCCAACCTTTTGTTTGCTTCTACATAGGATACTGCAGTTACTAAGAATCTTTAGTCTACAATTTATGTTTCAAATTGGAACATAAAAAATGTAAAAGCCATATATATAGTTGCCAGGTTTATGAGAGTCTCATCTTAGAGAGCTTCATTCAACTAAGTAGCTATTCTGAAGCCACTAGAGACTCATACTAAGGACTACTCGCAGGAGTAAAAATCTGCATAAGAAAGCCTTTAGTTCATAGTCCAAGAATTTAAACTGTAGTTAAAGGTGTCATGGGAATTACACCACCATTTTAATTAAATGCTCTAAGATCTTGCAGACAGAGTCAAGATTAGCACCATCTGTTTTGGTTACAGCGTTTCGTTTCCCCACATCATCCTCACGCAGCAACAAAACATCACTTCACACTCTCCTCAAGCCATTTAAATACCAGATAAAATTTATGTTGCCTTGCTACACCTCCCTAGGAAGCAAGGACAAAAGGACGAAGACAAGCAGACCAAAAAACACTCTGTAAGCATGTGTGCTTACAGGGGAGGCAAACACAGGCACCGATAGGAACTCTTGTCCCCTGCTCCCACTGAAATAAAATATTTAGTAATATCTGCCTCAGTCCCTGTCAAGTGAATTCAGAGAACAGAGGCAAGAGCACACCAAGGGACAGAGGTAAAAACACAGTTTTCTTCATGGCTGTGTATTATTGCTACATTCTGAGCAAGATTCCTATTTGGATAGCGCAGCTGCCTACAGTAAGACTGAAGCAGCAGTGAGCACAAACATTCTCATACCTTTTACTACCAGGTCTAGAACTCTCTTGGCCGTTTTGTTTTTTTAAACCATCTCAATACTGTGTAGTCTCCTGAAATTAGATCATTTACTAAACTCACATTCCCCTCTTCCTCCTATCCACATTAAAAAAAGCAGGCAATGGCTTGTGTTCCCTTCCCTTAGGGCTAATCCCCTTCTGCCCCTTGGAAAGGGAGGAACCAGGGGGCACGGCAGAGACTTTCCCTGCACTGAATGAGCCCTGTCTTTGCTTTGTGACATTTCTGCTAGGCCAAGCTACTGTCAAACAAGCATTGCAGTAACTCCATGAACAAAGTTAGTCTGGAGAAGAGGAGACTGAGGGGGGATCTCATTAATATTTACAAATGTCAAAATGGTGGGTGTCAGCAGGTTGGGGCAGCACTGTTTTTCTGTTGTATCCAGAGACAGGACAAGGGGTGATGGGATGAAGCTGCAACACAAACAATTCCATTGAAACATAAGGAAAAACTGTTTCTGTGCGAGGTGAGGGAGCCCTGGCCCAGGCTGCCCAGGGAGGGTGTGGAGGCTCCTTCTCGAGAGGTTTCAAGACCCACCTGGACATGTTCCTGTGTGACCTGATCTAGGTGGGAGCTGCTTTGGCAGGGGGGTTGGACTGGATGATCTCTAAAGGTCCCTTCCAACCCCACCATGCTGGGATTCTATTGAAGTTCTTCAAACTTCAGAATTCAAGAAGGAAAGAAAAAAAAAAACATACATTTTTTAAAACACTGTAAATCTGAACTGAGCCTCCCATGGCCACCAGAAAACCTGCGCCATGCTCACTGCTTCAACGAGCTGAACCACCAGCCCAGTTGCACATTGTTCTTCTTAATATGCAGCTGACAAACAGCAGAATGACATGTCCGACTGCAACCCTTCCCCTATGCAGGCACACAGTCCAGTGGCTCAAACAAAAGGATAAAGGACAGACACTAACCATCTTTTAAAAGAAGTGAAAGATGGAAAAAAAAATAAATAAAATCACTTTTTGTGTTATTTGCTTTTAAAACCAGCAGGGAACTGAGTCCACTACTGTATGGCAGCACATGTGCCTGAACCAGCTTTCATCTGGATAAATCCCTTTACTTCATACCACGCTGCCCTCTTCCCTCATACCCCCTGGACCAGATTATCTAAATGCTACCTCTCCAGAGCTGTTTGTGACAAGCAACAGTGTCAGGACATTTGTATGTCATCTTTTATCTTTGCAAAGTCTCAGTGAGGGATTCAGCCGTAACCAAAATCCTATTATCAGATATCTTCCTGACGGACTTCAGTATCTGGGGACATTTGAGATACCACATCATAGTATCAAGGACCAGAAAACCAAGATGCTTCTAAAACAATGGAATCCACATACACCAGTATTAAAAGCCACAAACTAATAGCATGAGCTGTTGTGCCTAAAAAAGTAAACTGTACTGACAGAAATGAGGTATTTTTACCTCTCTCCTGGACATCAGTGGGATTCTGCCTATGGGGGAAAAGAAGCAGCCAGAAAGATTAATAGATTGTTTCAGAGAAACAAGTCAGGCTAGTCTCCAAAGGAATTTGAGGTGGCAACTAAGTACCATCTTTCCCAGTGGAAAATATAAAAGGGCTCCAATATTAATGCTCAAATTTCAGCAGTTCTGGCAGGTGCAGAAGCTCCAAACAAAGAGGTTTTGAGTGGCAAACATAAAAGAAAGAGTGATCTGATAAAAGGGCCCAAATTGCTGATATGTATCCCAACCATCATAGAATTTCAAGGTTAAATACTGAAGTAAAAGACTAAAATAAAACACAGCAGAAGGAAAATAAGGACAGACTAACATACTCTATGAGAAACACTATCTTCCACTGCAAAAACCCATTGGCAAAACAAAAGGGAATGTTAGGAGTTCTTAGGAAAGAAAGAGACAGAAAATGTTAGGGCATCACTATTCAGGTGTAGCTCTGCACCTTCACTGCTAACTAAAGTGCTTTTTTCACCACATCACAAAGCAAGAAAACAGTAAAATTGGAAGAATGGTCAAAAAGTATATATTCAATCCAACAAAAAGCATTCAAGGATTAGGAATGTTGGGTCTTTTAGAGGGAAACTATGAGGGTCTCTAGAAAGCTGCTGCTCGTTGTGCTTTCCAGATATCAAATCAAATTAAATTATCAGAATACAGACTCAAATCCAAATGAGACTAAAATTCAGGTAGTAGTTTAAAAACTATTAAACATCTGCCTGGTTCAACCAAATATAGAGAGCCTGGGAGATTATTCAGAGGAAGTATTACTGTGTCCTTGACCTACTCTTACATCTTTCTCCAGGTAACTGCTCATTGCTACAGGGGGCAGCCTGCTTTTGTGCTTTTTTTTTTTTTTCCATTTGCTGATTTTTTGGGTCCCCTGTTCTCCTCCCAGAAAAAAACTGCAACATTGCTATGAGTGGCTACAGCAAGTCTCCAGATGACTTGTGAAAGCCATGTAACACAAGTTGCTGTCACTGACAACACAGCAGCTGTTAAACTGATAAGCATCAGCAAAAGGCTTCATTAAAACCAGCAGCCAACCACTGAGACAGGACACTTTGATGGACTTAAATCCTGACTCAACAAAGCTGTTCCTACATTGTGTTGTTTAGCCAGGTACCATACTAGCGTCTTTGTAACCTGTATCAGCTCATGAGGAGCAGCACCAATGACCACCCTCAAAATAGCTCTCAGCCCTGCCATCCTCAGGTCAGCACAAGGCACCCACTGATAAAACTGAACTAGTGAGCCAGCACCAGCTCCAGGAATGATGGGTTTAAAGTCAAAAAAGTTCAAGACACAAAAATACAAGGAAACTGAAAGATGGCAGCAACATCTCACATCAGCGTGTGACTGACTGACAGGCACACAGATGCTACTAGGCAAGATCTATCCGTGTACTTGGAGAACCTATCTGGCCAATAAAGCCACTACAGACAAAAGCATTTAAAAACAAGACCTGGAGAGTTTTTATCTGTTTTGGATGTATTCATGGGGAAAAGGTGGAACAAAGTTTACTCATGTCAGAACTGAGTGCATACCACTGTAGGCTGTATAATGCCTGCAACCAAAATGCCATCCCCAAGACAAAAGGAACTGAATCCATTCTTTTCATTTTAACAAACCCTAGGTTTAGGTAGTGAATTACCCCACAGGTTACCTTCTGGACACTCAGCCAGTTTCTTCACAAAAAGAAATCAATTCTATTTTAACTTCTGAGTAGAAGGCTGAGAACTGATAAAAAAAAAAATGAAAGCTACCACGGCACACTTCAGAGAGATAACACACAAAAGAAAGAAAGCAAACAAACGTGCAACTTGCCAGCCAAAGAATCCCTCCCTCATTGTTAAGAGAGGGTGAATTACTTCTGCAAGTCTCCTTCAAAAAGACAGAATCAGAACTAAATAACTGCCCATTTTCCAAATTAAAACCCCTCGTACAGAAAAGTAGTCCAACACATGGAAAAAAGTGACACAAGACATGTCACCAGTAAGAGAGCCAAACTATAAGCAAATCTGCCAGTAAGTGAAGGAATCGTCTCAGTTCCCTAAACTTTTCACGTTTTTTTAACTGAAGGAGGAAGGAAATGTCAAACACCAGAGTCATACAATGGACTATCAGATGTTTCCCAAACCAAGTCATCTGACATATGAGCACAAAATAAAATAGAAGGGGGCGGGCTGGAGGAAGTAACAACCCCAGCAGAGTAAACTTTGGCACACTGAGTTAAAGAATGCTCAGTACTAGAACATTTTTGCACACCACATGGAAGCAGAACTGCTTAGTGAGTAACAACAACAGCTCACAGAGTGTTTTTACACATGTCCATCACTGACCTGTAAGCAAACCACACTCCCTGCCCAAATGGGCCCTGAACCAGTTCCCTGGCTCCAGGTTAGGAAGGTATTCACAGTGCAGAAACACAGCCAGACAGCTCTGGTTCTTTACCATCAACATTGCCTTGACCTGTGACATCCAGTACAGCTCAAGTTGTTGGGCAGTCTGCCTAAAGCTCTTTAAAAAAAAAAAAATAAGACCACTTGAAGAATTCTTTCATATGAGTCTCTCTTAATATAGCAAGTAGTAAATAAATCCACTGCATGACTGTAGATTCATTTTTCCAGCTTTCTTATCGTCTTTCCTGCAAAGACAAGAATCTGGCAGCTCCTACCAGAGGGAATTTCACAGAGAATTCAACCCAAAATTTCATTAAAATACATATGCAAAATGAAATACCCAGAAACAGTGGGCTAAAAATGAAACCACCCCATCCAGAATATTTCGTATTTAACCAATTAACCTCTCCTAGCAGCAAAGAAAATGGGTTTTCTATAAAAATACTTGACACAGTCACTACGTGAAGTTCCTGAAATGGATTTGGACCCTCACCCAGAACAGCCCACAAATACTGTAATACTGTGGACATACACAAACTGAGAGTCAGAAAAACATGACACTAAAAGGTTGCAGGTACACTAGGCCAGGTTTGAAAACTTCCTAGGAAACCAGAGATGTCATTAAGAAAAAGCAAAAAGTCATAGTTTTATGCTGCAACAAATCAATACCATTTGAAACGTGTGTCATAGCCTTCAGCTATGATTGCATCGTCACCAAGAAACTGAAGGTTGCCTGTGCCCAGTCAGGACATACAGGAGAGTTTTCCTTTACATTGTGGTTTCAATCCTCTGTTCTCCTAAAGTGCTGTTTTATGAGCAAATATGGAGCTGTAAGAACAGGCAACAAGGCACTGACAAGGCACTTTTTGCTCTTTTAAAGCTAAAAGATGAATTAAATAAAGCTTTACTGAACAAGCTTTACATTTCCCCCTCTAAGACATGGATTGTCATTACACAGCCACTTTGAGCTCACTCCAACCCATGACATCGCCAAAACTTGGTGAGGAGAGAATTAAGTGGTACACAGAGCTGGCTAGAGAGTGAGAGGAAAGAAAAGTTTTTCACTAGGTCAGTTCCCTGATCCAGGCTTAAGTGTGAGCTTCTGAATCCTTTTGGGGGTCACCACGGCATGGAATCAGAGTGAAGGGGGAGGGAGAATAAATGAAAGAGGGGAAACTCCACACCCTGTACTCAATAATTAATAGTGTTTTCTTTTCATATATGAGACTAGCACACTACACTGTAACACTGGCTGACTAAACAAAGAAGAGGGAAGTGCTTAACGAGAAATGATACAGAAATGTGTCCTTTCTTGTACTAAACAACAGTTTCAGAAGACCATTGACTTTTCTCCATTTCCATACACTGATTAAATGAATTCCTTAGCACAGGGACACCGTTTATGTGTACGTTTCAGCTCATCTGTGCTAGTCACATAAATGTATAATATGCCCCATGGCAATATTTACAACAGCAACACACAATAAAATTTGCTGTCTCCAAGAAACAAAAGAGAGAATATGCCTCTAAAACCTTAAGGCACATTTCCATAGGCACCACTGCGGTTCTGCACAGGAAAGTAAGTTAAGCCACACATGACTCAATGAGAAATAACACTCTTTAAATAGACTGAGGTAGGAAGTGAGAGTTTGAATTTATCAAAAGTAATCAACATTCCCAGGGCAAGCTGAAAGAAAGACTGCTGAAACTTTCTGCACTTCTGTGCTATGAAAATCCCGGAATGGTGGGAGTTGGAAAAGACCTCTAACGATCATCCAGTCCAACCCCTCTGCTAAAGCAGATCCACCTAGATCAGGTCACACAGGAACTTGTCCAGGCAGGTTTTGAAAACCTCCAGTGAAGGAGATTCCAAGTTTAACTTACTCTGTGGTATCAAAGAGGTTTATGTTCAGACGTCATGATCATTTTCCAGCACAGCGATCATACTAATGGGAGAGTGCGTAAGCAGCTGAAGCCACAGCAGGAAGCAACGCGAGCTGTCACTCTCGGTATCACAGCCCCGTTATCCCTGCAGTGTGTAGCTCAGAGTCCCTCTGCACACAGTGCTTTACTAGTACTTTGAGGTTTGGTACAGTAGGATATTTTTATTAGCTGGTTTCTCTTTATAATTGCCAGCTGATGTTAGGGAACTGGGGGGAAAAAAAGCATCGATTTTAAAGCAATACTCAGAGCTTCAAATGAAAGTGGTAGAAAAGTTTGGTCTGAGGAAGAAGGACACTCCCGTAAGAGGAAACTGAGGGGGGACCTCATTAATATTGCCACATATCTAAATGGTGGGTATCAGCAGGTTGGGGCAGCACTTTTTTTTCTGTTGTATCCAGTGACAGGAAAAGGGGTGATGGGATGAAGCTGCAACACAAAAAGTTCCATTGAAACATAAGGAAAAACTGTTTCAGTGCGAGGTGAGGGAGCCCTGGCCCAGGCTGCCCAGGGAGGGTGTGGAGGCTCCTTCTCTGGAGGTTTCCAAACCCATCTGGACACGTTCCTGTGTGACCTGATCTAGGTGGAGCTGCTTTAGCAGGGCGTTGGACTGCATGATCTCTAAAAGGTCCCTTCCAACCCCTACCATTCTATGATTTATGAAATACATACTCTATAAATAAAGCATTTTCTGGAGTTTGATTTGGGATCTGTTGAAAACACTTGTGCACATGAGACTGCTTCTAGTCACAGCAGTATTTTTTTCATATTATTTGCATTGCTATGGCACCAACAAATCCCACTGTGCTCTACACAAAAAAAGTACATTTCTCACTCACAGAATAGTAACTGTATTCACAGACTGGAAGGAACATGAAACTATACTTGTCAGCATTAACGGCAGCAGCCTGAAAAGACCAACCATCAGTGTTCTTATGCTGTCTGGAGGATCCCACAAACATGTTTAGGAAAAAGGTTTGTAGGAGAGCAACATAGTAAGTCTGTGAACATCCACAAATACAAAGGGGTAACAAGAAAGAAGAAGTCTCCAAAATATACTAATTTATAATGTTATGATCCTGTTGTCAGCACTGAATGAATCAGACGCAAGGCTTTGGAAGTGAAAGCGCTTTGAGATGTAACAGCTGAGGACAAGGATGAAAGAATGCATGAAGGTGTAACATGGTCCCAGTTTCTCCACATGAGAGAAAACTGAAGCAGCATGCTTCAGATGAGAAGGGTTGTTTTTGTCAAAATAAAACGATGCTGTCACAAGGAAGGACGTAAAAGTGAAGACTGGTGGGAGGGGGATGCAATCCCCTACAGAGATCAAGGAAAAAGAGGAGACAACAGGTGAAACATTCTCATCCAGTGAACAGGAGGCTGTGTACAAGCACAGATGTTCAACTTATTACAAAGTATAATGTTCCAGTAACACTGATGTTGTTTTCTGTATTTATAAACCAGACCATCAGCACCCATTCCCCTCTTTACTGAGGCACGACAGACTAGGAGATAAAATCCATCCAAATTCCTCCTTCGTCTAATGACCGAAGTTAATGAATTCAACACATGCAGCAGATATATCTCACATGCACCACACCTTTCTCCCCCCGCCACTGGAGCTCAAAAATGTCAGTATCTTCAAGTATTTTTCCAAATAATTGCATTTTCAAGGAGGAAAAGACTAGAAGGACATGGGATTAAGGAGTTCTTTCTTTACTGTCTTTCACATGAGGAAGTGCACATTTTTCTCCTTTTTGCTTCTGAGAGCAAGATCAAATGAATCTGGGAGGTTTGGAGAACAAGGGTTATAGTTCTGCACTAATTCTGCCCTAATACTGCACTAATTAGAGGAGGACTCACAGCCCTGGCACACATGCACACCAGCACTTCAAGAAAACCCTACTCAAATATTTCTTA
Organism: Urocolius indicus; assembly: GCA_013401255.1. Classification (NCBI taxonomy): domain Eukaryota; kingdom Metazoa; phylum Chordata; class Aves; order Coliiformes; family Coliidae; genus Urocolius; species Urocolius indicus. The sequence continues at coordinate 1,058,023 of WBNH01004368.1, forward strand.
GCAGCTAGCTTGAGATCTTTCAGCTCACTTGGTCCCGAACTGCAAGTGTCACTCCTGCACACCTGATTTTCTTTGTGCAACATTCAGAAAAGGTTGAAGTTAACACCACAAGTTCATGAATCCCACAGCCAGAGCTGGGCAAGTTAACGGAACGTCTCTCCATCCCAGTCTCTTGGCAAACCTGTGTCTATTTTCTTCAAGCTCACACTCTAGTAGATGCCATTAAACTGTCAAATACTCTGACAGGACATAATAAAAACCTGTCACTGAAGGGATTTGAAACCCGAGATAATCTTTTATTAGCAGGAAGTGAGCAAGTTCTCCAGCCTCATCTTTCTATTTCTGTCTCATTACCTAATAAAACTCAGGATAAAGATAATTAAGGAATCAACTATTTTTTGAAAAGTCGAGAGGTTAAATCAATTTCTTAAATAAATACACATGTAAATTCACACCTACACTGAATTCCAAACAAGCAAGGTGTCTATTGTGTAGTGATGCAACATCCTGCATGCCAAAATAACAGCCCAGTGCTTGGAGCACTGTATTTATGATAATACAAAAAGCAAGAAGACTACCAGTTAACTCACTCCTACTTAAGGATTTGGTTGGGCAATCAATCATTTACTCTGAAGTCCTTTACTGAGAATTATGCAACACCAAAGAGTGCCTCACCAGCAACATCTGCATTCTTCACTTCCTGATGCCCTTAAAAACCTTTAAGAAAATAATTCAAATGCCATCTCAGATTTCCTTAGCTCCTTTCAGTTTCATTCTGAAAATGGCAACAGACCTCACTGACCAGGGCAATGACTTCTGTTCCTGTCTGCAAACTGAAGATGTAACAGCAGCAACAACTTCAGAGTTTGTAAATTCAGCCTGCAGAGACATTCCCTACTAACTGGACCTTTCTGGCAGCAGGTTTCTTCTGTAAGAACGCATTTAAACAAGTACTCGTGATACTTTCCAGCACAGCTTCTCTAGAATCCTCTATAAATAGGTCTCACTTTCCAAGAACACAACTCTGCCTTTTCCAGGCTGAAGACACCTACAGTATCTCATCTTGCACCACATGAAAGTTACTCCACATTTTAGATCATTCCTGACACTCCTTTGCTGTCTTCTTTTACCAGCTCCAGCATACGAAACATTGTGCAATTTCATAGCAGTTTTCAGAGACTGGTTTGTGTCTTTGGATCCACCATGGCAGCTAAGCCACACGGCTGAGGAAACATCTTGTTTCACCCAAGCCCTCACTGCCAGATGATTAACCCTTGCTCACAGGAAAAGTCTAATTATTTTCAGTACAACTAGCTTTATGATGAAGAGTTATTCATAGGAAGATTGTTTGCCAGCTGGGCCTGAAGTTTTAAAACAAAGCATATTACCTCAGAACGTTTCATTAAATAGTTATTAGACCACATTTAATTAGTATTTCAATAAACTGGCCCTTAACAATTGCCTATTAAACACTGTTTTGATAAACAGACACTTTTTCAGAAGCAGCAGTAGGCATTTTGAATACTGCAAAAACAGAGTTAAGACCATTTCTCCTGCAGTTTCAGACAGCAAGTGCATTTTTCATGAGCAGACCTATCAACCTGCTGTATGTGCCAGGATAAAGAAGTTTATATCCGAGGCGTTAGTAAGATGACAAGTATGCCCACTGGCCCCTATATCATCTTGCTAAGAAATGCTTTATATGAGGAGCAAAAGACTAGATTTCTGTGCATAGGTTGCCTGTGAAGTTTTCTTGTCTGACAGAGTATACAAGCGTTAACCTGTTTCCCAGAACAGCACTGGATTCCTGCTTCAGCATAGAGCAGGACACAGGGAGGCTTTTCCAGGCTGAAGACTCCTACAGTATCTCGTCTTGCACCACATGAAAGTTACTCCATGCTTTAGGAACAGCTTAGGAACAGCAGTCCTTTGCATCACTAATTCCAGAGGGACACTTCATGAAACCCAACTACACAAGCCTGAAATCACTCTCAGCATCTGGATAGTTAAAGGCAACTTTTAAACTTTAAGACTGTGCCTTCCCCTCATGTGAAATACTCTGAGCTGAGAACATTAAGGACCTCTGTGCTTTCTCAGCATCACAGATAAAAGAGAATCAGGTACTAAAAAGCTTCTAGCAAATATTTTCCCCAAATCAATTCAGAAGAAACAGTGGTACCTAAGCTCTCCCTGAAGACTGACTATGGTTGACTAAAAAAATAAACCAGAAGTAATGAATTGTTAAACCCTCCTGAATCCACTACAGCAACCAGACTCGCTCAGCACAGAGAGCTCTGGCATCTCGGGGGCGAGCAGAGCACATTCCTTCTTCAAGAAAACAAACGTTTGTGAGAAGAAACATTAAACACAAACAGAATCACAGCAGATTACAATTATTTCACAACTGTCATTCTGCAGTCAAGAACAACTCTTTGTAATTCACAGCCAAAACAAAGCTTGTGATTAAAAAAAGCCTGCAATTGTCAACTTGTAATAGAAGAACCAGCACTAAAAAAGGACTTTTAATGAAGTCTCGATATGCCCATCAACAGTCGATTTAGTTTGTGCATGGTTTGGGTTTGTTACACTGAAAAAAAGTAAATGATCAGCAAAAGTTTCCCTAATTAGTAATCCAGACCATTGTAGCTTCAACACTTCATAAACTTGGAAATTAATATGACAATTTGAGGTTGGAAAGGTCAGTGGTGCTGGCCACATATTTCCAGTCAGTATTTCCTTTCTCAGTACCTGTCACTGATACGGAAATTATCAACATCATAGAGATCACCTTAATAATTACCTGGCACGTACGCTATAGTAAAAAACAGTATTCTGCTTCATTGTTTTGGGGTGGTTTTGTGCAAGTTTTGCACTTTCGTACATATCATCACGACACAGGTATGGATACCTCCCATAAAGTTACACAGGAGATTAAAGGGTTGCATGTTCAACTCATTACTATTAAAACCCCTTGCAAAACAATTTTGCTAAGCTTAGTGTGTCAATGGTATCACACACACACACTTAACACCTAACATTTCCCTAGTCTAGTAAAGTGGGGAGAGAAAAAAAAAGCCACCAACCCCCAGTAACTATGAAATAACTTCACTTGATAATTTATGTTAATTGCACACCCACAAGAAGTTACACTTCTCAGAAACACGCTGCTGAGTTCTCCATTAATAACTGGGGACTTCACAGCTCTCCTTTTGTAAAGGACAAACCATTCACCACCACCTTGCTCTTACAATCAGATGTACCCATCTCCTTATTGCTTCCTTTTTTCTTATCGGGTAAAAAGCAGCTTTGTCAGAATCACCAGAACAATTCCTGCATCTCCATACCTATAGCACAGCTCTATGTTTACAAATATTAGAGAATGTCAGCAAACAAAAGCATAGACACAAGCCTACCTAACCTAAGAGCTCAATAAAAAACCAAAGTGAGGGTTGCCTTTCTTCTCAGGAAAGATCCCTGGGCCAGTTTTCTAGCAGCAGAAGTGCCTATACAGCTCTTGTCCCAGGTTCTTCAAAGGTATGAGCCAAACAAAAACCAAAACCATACATACCTTCAAAAGAGACCCACACGGGCAAAATAGTGAACATACAGCAATAAAAGGTAAAAAACATAAACCAAAGAGTCTGATCATTTGCAATCTTAATTAATTTTGAGGTTTTCTCTTCATTACTATAAGGGAGCTAAAAACAGCTATCAGGGGAAATAAAAAAAAGAACACATGCCTCCGATGTTGGCAGAGCTCTGCTGTGGGAAGGGGCAAGCTACCAGGAATTTTTCATACATGCTATCCTAGAACATGTAATGCAAGTTTTTGTTTCAACTACTCCATCCCATTCAGTCAAAGTCCCTCTTTCCCTCCTACAGGATCCCTGGTAGCGCCAGAATGCTCGTGATGATCAAACAATCCTCTCACTCGCTCTGCTCTTGCCCTGACAGAAGGAACAATCTCCCTGTCTGCATCAGGTAAAATACAGCAAGGTATCTACTTTGTCCTTACACAGAAACAGATTGTTTTCTCAGTCTAAACTGAGATGACAAACCTGTAGCTTAGCCAAACCCAATACTATCATTTCTGCAACACGAGTAGGAAGTTGTCAATTACCAGCAAGATGGGAAAGATCTATGCAAACAAACATCTACAGCATCTATGCAAACAAGTTATCCAGCACGCTATGATTTCAGCTGCTGGTTTTTTCCTTCAGAGAAGAAGAAAATTAAGAGGTCCAGGTTTTATTTTACCTCTCGTCCCCGAGCGCGATCAAGAGGAGACTTCGCTGTAACAACAGCTGCCACGAAGTCACAGGAGCCCAGAGCACAAGTCCGACAGACAATCGCGCTACATGAGTGTCTGCCGCTGCTGAAACGGCGTTTGTCATCGTGAAAGGAGAGAAACTCCCCCTCCCCAGTCGGCTACGCACAAAGCACACAGGGCACGGAGTGCCACAGGAGGCGGGGAAGAGAAGTGTGTTTACCACAGAAGATGGTCGCACATGCTGGCAGCACAGGCAGCGCAGACACGACCCGTCACCGCCGGGCTCCCCCACTGAGCAGCGTGGCTGCAAGAGCAACACACACGCTCGCAGCAAACCACGTTAAAGAGCAAAATAAACACGGGGAGCCGTGCCGGGGGAGGGGCCAGCGTAGGAGCAGCCTCACGGGCCCGGACTATAAAGCCCCCCGGCAGCTGCACCCGACCGGCAAACTCGCTGCTGAGCCGCAGCGCCCGGCTACGCCGCGGCCGCCCATCCCCGGGCACTCACCAGCGAGAAGAGATTGGAGTGACAGTCCTCCAGGCTGGCCCCGTTCGCCACCCAATTCGCCGCCGCAGTCATGATCCTCGGCGAGCCCGGCCGCCAGAGCGGGGCATGTCTGAGGAGACGGGCCCGGCGTGGGGGCGGAGGCGGCCGGCGCTGCTCTCCTCGGGGCTGCCCGGGGCGGCAGCCGTGGGCCGGTCCCTGGCCGCGGGCGGCCGGCGCGGAGCGTGAGAGCGCG